>JAHBCN010005569.1:0-54605 GCA_019359885.1 Listronotus oregonensis | reverse complement strand
TATATTTTTTTATATATTTAAGGGCAAGACCTTAAAAAAAATATATATTAAGTTTAAAGAATAAATATTTGTTCAAGGGTACAAGAATTCAATTTCAGTGGGTTTCTGATTTTCTCCATGAGAATAAATAGTCAAGAAAAATCAGTGGAGTCCAAAAGTTTACAATTACTACCTTTAGCAAATATTAAACAATAAGACTAGATATAGCCCAATTAAGAACCTACGACCATTTCTCGACTAAAACTAGCCGGAGTCTTTGGCATACCTATGGGCAAACAAAACAACAAATGAAGTAATGCCATAATTTGTTAACAGCAATGTTAAGGTGCTATAGTAACTTTCCAACTATGTCTTTTTTATTGTGTTAAACATGAAAAAAAACCTTAAATAAAAGTTATATAAGTTGAGGTCCTATTATTTATAAACAAACATGCAATATTTTTACAACAAAACAAATCCTTTAACACAACCATAACCAAATAAAGGCAACAAATAATTGTTGACCAAACCAATAACGAAAAAATTATATTATCAAATTAACTACCTTAAGACCAGTCAGTCACTAAAAGCTTATCGACGGGCTAAAGAAACAGTCATTAAACCTTTTATTTATTTTTAAGGATACATGATAAAGCAAGTTAGCTGCTTTAGTTGCCTAACTACGTTATATAGTTTGATTACAATTTTCTTTTAATCAGCCGTATTTAAAAATATTTTACATTAATTTTCATCGATATTAATCAAATTATGCCCAATACGCTTCTAAATTTTTAATGGCAAGTTCTAAAACTCTGCCTTTATATCACATTATAACTTTCTTGATAACAAAGATATCAATTCTAATAAAGTTTCGCAGATAATGATTTTACGAAAGTCAAACTCTCGGTACTTTTAAACTGATTTAATTTAATAAATGGTTTAAAAGTCCCTTAATAAAAGAAATTAACTTTTTTTAATATTTGACAGTTATAAATTTTTAAATATAAATAATGTATGCTTCAATAGTTAAATATTTCAACCAAATGACATCACTGATGGTCGGAGTACCAATACTGTTATTAGGATTTGTATAAAAACATTTTGCACGAAATACAAAAATTCCTTACCAAATTAATATAAATGTAACCAGAAACTTTTTTTGAAATGCTATTAAATAAATCAGATATTTAGGTAAGTTAAATTTGGTTAAATAACATTTTAAAATCTGATCTGGTTAATACATGTTTTTTCCAAGAAAAGTTATTTAACTAAAAAAAAGTACCAAAATTGATGACGATACAAAAGTCACATAATTTTTATATTTTTACTATTTACTTTTTTAAAATTTTTAATGGAATAAGCTTAAAAATTCTAAGAAATTTATTTTAATTTACTTATTTGGCAAACACCAAGGTATGATAAAAATAAATAAATAATTACCTAATTCATTATTTCCATACTTGTTTGGTCTATAATTAACGAAAAATTACTTCTTTTTATGATTTGTTGTAAAACATAACAAAAATAAATCACTTAATAGGTTTTTTCTTAATAACTGTTTTTTAGGTTTTAATAGTTTATTGTGATTTCTGGGAATATCAAATTAAAAGAAAAATTATTTGGCTTTTCTCCAGAATAAAGATATATAAAATAGAAAATATTTTTATATAATTTCATAAAAATAATTATTTTATTATAGTACTTAAAACAAATCAATTTTATAAAGAATTAAACCTTTTTATGCCTTTTCATGTTTTTTGTTAATATTATTGCGAGAGCAGACTAGCTCTCCATAATAATCTCTAAAAAAGTAAAATTTTTTAAAAAAAAATAATATATAAATATTTTATTCTGGAGAAAAGCCAAATAATTTTTCTTTTAATTTGATATTCCCAGAAATCAAAATAAATATAAGAACCTATCTAATGGCTAAAAGTTTTATTTATTTTTTTTATATATATTTTTAAAATATTAAAGGTACCCCGTGTACCTTACCAGTAACTATTTTTTAAAAGTCATGTCAGAAGTAAAGTTTAATAAACACATTTTTTTAGTTTTTATCTGTTTTAAGTAATATAATCAAATAATTTTGTTACACCCGTCCGTCGATAACCAATAAGTTTGAAATAACATATAATCTTATAACGGTTGCCAATGTTTTCAATAAGTTTATTTTCTATTTATTTTTATATAAATTTTATTAGAAATAATTATTTTATTATATATATATATATATATATATATATATATATATATATATATATATATATATATATATATATATATATATATATATATATATATATATATATATATATATATATATATATATATATATATATATATATATATATATATATATATAAAATAAATAATTTTATAAAATTAAAAAACCGTTTTTTTGCCTTTTCATGTTTTTTGTTAATATTATTTGGGGAAAACTGACTAGCCCCATAATAATCTCTAAAAAAGTATAATTTTTTAAAAAATAATATATAAATATCTTTATTCTGAATAATTTTTCTTTTAACTGTTTTTTAGTTAAATATTGGTTCAACTCAAATTTGCCTACTGTATTTTAAAAAGGAAGTCATGCAGTCGATCGATGCTGCGATTTTTTTTTTTTTTAAGTATAACATAACAATAATAATTAGTGATGCCATGGGATTTTTTGAAATATTTTTTTCTTTTATTTTATGACAGTTCACGAAGGCTGATGCCTAAGTACTAACGTACCGTGGGTGTCTTAAGAGTGGTAAAAGGGAATTTGTTCACACGGGACTTAAATATTTGGAGATTGGGAGGAGAAGGAAAAACTTCTGCGGGCAGCAGGTTTTATAGTCTTGACACTCTAGGAATGAAAGAACGAAGAAAGCGGGAAGTTCAAAGCCTCTCAAACTGAACTGTAGAAAGATGCATAAAAGTTGCACTACGTGTTACTCTTTTGGGAGCTGCCAAAGAAGGAATTATACCGGCCAACCCCTCTAAGCAGAAGCCGTGAAAATACCTATAGAAGAGCGACAGATCCCCTACAGCTCGACGGTGGGCAAGAAGAGAAATCCTTTTTGTGACGGTGGGATCATTAATAATACGAACGGCTCTTCTTTGAATGGAGTCCAGAATGCTAAGTGTTGTAGCGGTCGCCATTTCCCAGTTTTTTTTTAGCATTAGTGGAACACGATTTAACGGGGAGTCATTTTGAAAATAAGTTCGCCCATCGTTTTGCAAGTAGGGTGAGTTAATATTTTTAAAAGTTTTAAAAAATATGAGGCAGTTATTTTCTTATATAAATGCATTATTATTAAATCTTGTAATTAGATTAACAGCTATAATAGTAACGGTGCTCTTTGCTATGGAAAAAATGTTTATACAGTATGACCCAACTTTGAGATATGACTTTATCGATAATTTTTTTTTTAATCAAACACTCAGTTTTTTGAGAACTGTTTTTAAGCACATATCAAGTAGCTATTCAGTTTTAATTTTTTTATCGTTTGTGAGATATTAAATAATAACATTTTAAGTTAAAAACCAAATGTGTTTTATTCATATTGATAAAGTTTCTATACAAGAGACTAAAAATTTGGGATAAGAGGTTTTTAGCACTTGCCAAATATATCGTATATGTTTAAGTTTTAGAAATAAAAAATGATACTAATAATAAACGTTGATTCCCGAAGATCGAAAAATCCTTACCCTAACTTTTCTAAATGTTCTGGAAAAGCATTATTAGTGTAGATAAAATATGGTTTGTATTTTAAGTAAAATTTTGTTAGCTTATTGTCCCGCAAACCACACGAAAGAAAAAATTTAGACAGTTACGCAGGCGTTTTAAAATAAAAAAAAATTTGGGTTCTGATTTAATGAAATTTAAATATATCCAATTTGATCCAGTATTCGGTATCCGAGTATTTAAAAATTAAAACTTGGTTTTAATTTATTGATATTATTTCAAGTAAGAAAATTGCTCTATATAAACCTTTTTTTGTTCTATTAAAAGAATATTATTTTCAATGTTTTTTCATAAAAAGCTTATAAATATTTATAAAAATAATAAAGTGTAACGCAAATACGTTTTTAAAATTAAATACCCAACAATTAAAAAAAATTGAATATCTGGTTTTACTTAAACATTTTTTAAAATTTCTTCTCATCCAACTATTTTCCCAAGGATTTCTTAAATAATAATACTTTTATTTAACTTTTATTTAAATACGATTATCTAGGGCAAAATAAACTAGGGCATGCCATATAAAAATATTGTTTTATAATTTTCTCGCGATTTTCTCGCCGTTTTTCTAGACATTTGTATTCCTATCTCGTTTGTCTTACGTTATGAAGTAAAGTCGACCTTTCGACCTTTCAGCTAATAAAACAAGATGAATTCTGTCAAACCAGGTCAGGTAGTTGTAAATTAAAGCCTATCAACAATACAAAAAATACGTATAACGAAAACCTTATAAGGAAAAACCATTAGGGCTCTCATTTATAATAGAAGAAATACCCCAACCTGATTTATAGAATCCATTATTAAAGGAAACTTAAACATTTTTTATATGAACTTTCGATTATTCTTTCTTACAGCGAACAAGTTTTTTGAGGGCGTTAGCTTTTACGTTAAATATTAAATTTTTTAGGGATTAGTAAAAATCAGAGGATTTTTTATGTTTTGCTCCCTAGATCAGTTTTAGGGAAGGATAAAGCTTTTTCAGGAAAAAAAGGTCGTCGAGGAAAGTCAAATGTACTGTTTTATTTTTCAGTTTTATTCCACCGAAATAACTGTTTTTTAGTAATTTAAATGTTCATAATAATGATTGATTAAAATTTACGAAAAGAGACCCCAATAGTTGTTTTTTATACTAAAAAAAAACCACAAGCTTTTAAATTATAGATCGTGATTGTCTAAATTATGTGATATAACTATAGAAGTTTAAAAATGAAAGCTCACAAAAAGTTGCTTAAAAATTTCATTTCTAGAAATTGACTAGCTAGCATCGAAGTATAAAACTGATGCAATTAAACTATAATTGAGGTCAAAGATTGTTAAAAATAGCATTAAAAAAATAGTAATCTCTGGCTCGAATGGCAGTAAATATTTTAGGTCGTTAGCGAAAAATGTTTATATAGTTTTTATCTCTAAAGAAAACGCTTAAGTTTTTTTGCCAATTTCACGTTTGTTTCTTTTGTTTTAATTTGGCACTTATAAAGTTTGCTTTCGTTTCTCATCAAACGTCTTAAAAATTTCCTTTAATACCAGAAGATCCTTTAAACTGGATGGCATAATACTTATCCTTTTAAACAAATTTGCTTCTAACTTGCACCTACTTTAACTCTTTTTCGAATTTCTTAAGACACGAATTTAAAGTATACAAAAAAACAAATAATTTTACGAATTTCAACGGTACATGGCACACAGTAATTTTTGCGTTGCTTTTAAAGATTTTGTTTTTGGGTGCATATCTAAGGTGCAAACCTGGGGCTAAACCGGAAGTAAACCCAAATCAATAATTTGAACTGTTTATAATGTAATCGTACATAAAAAATGTATGAAAACTTTGTATATAACGCAAAAAAAATTTAGTTTTAATGCCACTTTTAACGTAAATGTTTTAAATATTTTAAATAAGAAGTAATACCTGATAAGCAAAAGGTGTGTTTCTTTACCTATAAAAAATACCTAACATATGCTGCTCAATTTACCCGCCACTGAATATCTTTTTGGTAAATTTGACATCGTTATAATTTAAAAATATAAAATAAAAAAATTGCGGTTCTCACGTTTGGTAGGAAAAATTTTTGGAGAAAGATAGCTATTCCAAATTTTAATAGTTTTTCCGTTTTTATTCTACAGAGCGTAAAAAAGTTCTCCTTTTTATAGAAAGTTTGTCAAAAGCGACGATTTACAAAAATATTTTTTATTTTTTAATTATATGGTGTTATTCAGTAGTTTATTCCAAAAAACAAGGTTTCTTGGATTTTAGATATCTGCTGCGTTTTTCAGGATATTATTTTTTTACCAAAAAAAATATATATTTTTTAATATTGCCTTTCTGTATTTAACGGTTTATAGCAGAGGTTAATTTTTTTAGATGATTTTAAATTTTTATAATTGTCCTTTTAATAATCACCTAAAATTTTATTTCGAAATAATATTTTATTTTGGTAAATAATCACTTCTTAACCTTTTCGTAAGCGCTACATATTCTGCATTCAAGATTCCAATTTTTTTTGCAAGATTTAAAAACAATAGACTTTTATCTCAAAAAGTATTTTTGGTTTTATAAAAAGAGTTATATCAATTGTGTACAAATGATTATTTTCTACAGGCTCTATATTATTTGCCAGAGGATCATTGCCTTGCAGCGTAAATTTGTAATCCACAATATTTTACTGTATTAATAAGCTTGGGATACACGTTAAAAATTTAAAGGTTAAAGTATTATTAACAAAAAATATAACATACAAAAATTATCAGTAATAATTTCTTTTTGTCGAGCAGCTTATAGCAAATAACCAACCAAATTATAATTTAGAAAAAGAAAAACAAAAGTTTAATTAAAAAAACATTATAACATAAATAAAAATAATGCAATAAATATTATTCTTATTAAATAACTCGTATATATTCAGCTAATCACACTGGCTGTTCAGCCAAAAATACAAAGTCAGGACTATTTAAGTATGTTGATTTTTGTGATAATTACTAAAATAAAAAAAGTAGCAGATATAAAAAATCTGAAAACTTGTTTTTTTGCAATGGACTACTAAATCACACCATATCATTAAAAAACAAAAGATTTTTTGTAGATTGTCGCTTTTTACAAGTGAACTTTCTTTTACATCCTCTAGAATAAAAACAGAAAAAACTTATTTAAAATTGAAATAGCTGCCTTACTCCAAAAAAGTATTTCTATGAAATACTAAAAACGGCATTTTGTTTTTTTTTTGATTTTCATTTGGAATTTACCAAAAAGATTCAGTTAAATTAAGCAGAAGTTTAGTGTTTTTCTATTTTCGGTTTGAACCCAACAAGGACTTTTTAAAAAATCCTCACTTACTGTTTCTGGCCGAAACCCAAATAGATTCCAAAACATCAACCACCTCCCTTTCCCAGGTTACGAACTCATTTCATCCTTTAGACCCCAAGGCGACGTATATGTGTACGTTCGCAAAGGCCTGACGCCTGCTAGAGTTTCTAACCTCGAATCGGGTAGGCCTGACATTTTTTGACTTAAATAAGAGTAAAATGCCGATAAAGTAACGCTGGGCACGGTTAATAATTGGATGGGTGACCTTCAGTAAACATGTGTAAGTCGCAATATCTGCATGTCTGTCATAAAGAAAAAAAACGTAAAAAAGTTGGTTTATTATTTTTTTTAAAACAAGTAAATTGACCGCTTATAATAACTTATTAGTGCAAGTTGCATAAAAAATTATCGATAGCAACAGATAACCAACATATTAAATTTAGCTACAACGCTTAATATGCCTCCATTTTTAAAACAAATAGCATTTTGTAATATGTCGTCCAAAAGTAAATTTTAATTTTTATCTGACTGCCTTTAAAATTATACGGGATTTTATTTAAAACTTATGACTTAGGTTCACTTTCGACTAAACCGGTTGTATTTGACATTCGATTAATGATGACTTTCCTATTTATACCTTATATATGCATCTTCAAATCCTAAAATTTTGTCTATAGTAGCAAAAGTGTTAAACTTTCTAGCATACTATCATTGTCACCCTGTATTTGGAAGCCTGCAAATTTAAAAATCACATAGGCACACTGGATATCCAGAAATCATCAAATTAAGATTTCGCCAAATACAGAAGACATCGGCGTTCAAAATTCAAAAGCATTTTTTAAAAAAGAAATACAATAACGCTTAGGATAATATTTTTTAAGAAAATTACCCTGATTAAATTTTAAAGTAAAAAGAGAACAAAGTAAGTCATAAATAACAAAATCTATAAACATAAGCATTGTAATATTTTTTTGTTTAATTTAAACAATTTTAATATGTCATGTCATGTCATTATAATAAAAAACTTAAGTTTTCCTTTCGACCTACTAACTTACGATGTATCAAAACAATAAGCACTCCTAAAGAGCATAAAATAATAATTCAACTCTTTGTTAAACTAAATTAAAAATTATCAAAAACTGGTTCGAATACTGCAACATCGTTTAACTTTACTAAATTCTTTTCTTAATCGAAACCACATTTAAAAAATTTGGCATCACCGCTGGACGCTTGGTTATAATGAATATGTTAAAATTCGAGTGCATGCATGGGGATCTCGGAAACCGTAAGAGAAAAAAAATTTGTTAAATTAAAAAAAAAAAGGTTGTATTTAAAAAAATAAAGTTGATGATGGGTTTCAAAAACGAAACGTAAAGAAATCCCTATTTTTTTAAAATAAAAGGGAATGGGAAAAACCTTTTGTTTTTCCAACCATAAATAACGTCGAAAAAATAAAAACGAAATTAAAATTTACTTTTTTTTTATATCTCAAAATACCAATTTTAAACCCAAATGGACATAGTTGTTCTAATATTTCTGAAAATTGTCATATCTTTCATTTTGTTTGGGATATAACTGCTTGAAAAAAAGCAAAACAATTGAGTGCGTATTTAAAAAAATAAAGTTGATGATGGTTCAACGAAAACGAATCGTCGTACGAAAAATCTCTCAACGCTGTTTTGTGGAGCTTAAAAAGTGGCCATGAGAAAGTGTTTTTTGTTTTTCCATATCTCTTTAAATAACGTCAGAAAAAAATAAAAACGAAATCGGCAAATTTCTGTTTTTTCCGGATATCTTCGGAAGTACTCGGAATTTTGCAACTTTCTAAAGTAAACATAGTTAGTTACGCAAATACACAACTTTGCCATAATTTAATCAACTTTGTATCTCTTACGGTTTCCGAGATCCCCATGCATGCACTCGAATCTGTGGCACCCTGTATATATATGATACAATGAATTAAAAACTTTTTGGAAACTGGTTAACGTCTGGAATAGTACTTGCGAGGGCTTAGAAGTTCACATTGTATAGCAAATTAAAAAAAATATATTTATATTATTAAATCATAGTAAAACTGTTTAACAATAAATATTTTTTCATGACATCAGAAAATAAGGTGATCATTATGTGGAACTAACCAAAAAAAACCACAAAAATGGCTTTATATTTTTTCCATCACTCATAGCTTTATTTCTGTAAGACTTTGTTTTCTACTAAAATGTCATAATAGATGTATTTGGTATGTACATCAAAATGTATCCCTTAACAATGTCTAGCAATGATCAGTATGCAAAGTGACACGCCATTTGCCTTAATATGACTTTTACGTGGTAAAAAGGTTTTGGTAAAATCGTTCCACATCTGTTCGTCAGTTACAGCCCAATTAAATCTAGATGATTATTTAGAAAGTTAGTTTTAAGAGTCATGTTAAATTATATTTCTTTGTAAGCATTAGGTACTTTACCTATAATATCTCTCTAGTGGGCAGCTTTCACATTTGCAAGAAAAAATTCAACAGTTAATTTAAAGCCACCTTTTCTATACCTTTTTTCTAAGTCTGCCACTTGGCAAAACGTAAATTTTTCACTTACCACTTAGTGGGAGAAATGTCATATTAATAGGATATCATGGAAAATTTAAAAGGCTGGTTTACTTGCTAAAATTTTTATTTTAATAAATAACACGGGCTCACAAAAAAAATAATGGTGTGTGCTAGGTGTAGGACTAGAATTTTCTGGGGTATTTTTTTCCGCTGAACGTGAATCCAAGTCAAAATTGGTGGTCAAACAGCAAACAACCGAGAAAAAGCGTAATTTTAGATATTAACGATTTCCTTTTTAAATTTAAAACATCAATATCTTAAAAACTATAAAAGATACACATAACTTTATAAAAACTAACAATGTATTTTTAGAAGACCTTTAGTTTAAGTTGTATAACCTTTTTGCGTAAATGCAATATTTTTTGAGTTATAATTAAAAAACCAAATTTTGGATTTTTTCAAGGTATCCTTCTGGAAAGATTTGAAAATTATTTTTTTTATTTTTGATTTTTTCTGCAAATTTTAGGTGATTTACGATTTAAATAAATAAATGATTTATTATTAAAAAAACTTAAAAATCACACTAATAATTTTTTTTCCTATTCTGGACTGAAATTTTTTGTCAAAATTTTATTTTCGTTTACATCTCCTTTAATATCTAAACAAAAATGTTAATAAAATTTATTTTTAGACAAATTGTAAAGCTCTCTTTTTGTGTTTCATGAAATTTTTGTATTTCTTATAGTTTATTTAGTCGTAATCCAAACATTTCGAGAGAGCAGGTTTCTGCCAGTAAATGTACCGTGTCGATTTTTTGAGATTTTCTTAATTTCTTTCTGTTTAACCCCCCACTTCTGACTTTAGATTCGTATTAAGCAGCAAAAAATACGCCAGAAAATCCTAGTCCGACATCTAGCACACACCACTTATTTTTTTTGTGGACCTGTGTTGTTTACAATTTTAATTTTATTTAATATAATCAAACATAACAAACAACACTACAAACTAAAAAATAAAAAATGTAAATGAGAAGGCTGAACTTATATTTCGTTAAATTTTGCCACTACTAATATAACAAATTAAAAATTGATATTAAAAATGAACTAGTTAGAATAAAGAAAAAATTAGCCCTTATAAGTTAAACCAAAAAAAATATTATTATAAATTTTACTATTTTTAAGAAATCGAAAAAGTTAAAATACCTGTTTTTTTATTTTTTCCGGTTCCTGCCATAATAACATTTGTACTTATAAAGAATCTACCATTTTTTATTTTTAGATGACCAGAAGAGAGTGAATCGTGTCAGGAGGGACACGTTCTTTTTTTCCCTCTACTTTAACAACGTGTTACTTTATAAAATGTGTTTTTTTATTTATTTTTCTTGTAAATTCTTAACACATAAATAAATAAATAGCAAAATGGAAAACATAAGATCTTACATGATAGACAAAATGGATTCCGCCACAGTAGATCCACAGCTGATCTTCTTTTCTTTGTCTCACACAAGTGGAACAAGTCCCTTGAGATTCTTGGTGAATCCCAGATCGTTGCTCTTGACATATCCAAAGCTTTCGATTAGGTCTGGCATGATAGGCTTCTTAACAAACTTTCTTCTTACGGTCTTTCACCTAAGCTTTGCTCTTGGCTTTCCAGTTTCCTTTCTAATCGACGTATATCAGTTAGTGTAGATGGTCATTCCTCCAGCTTCTACCAAATTAATGCTTTGGTGCCCCAGGGCTCAGTGCTGGCACCCACGCTATTTCTTCTACACATTAACGATCTTCTCTCTTCCACGATCAATCCCATTCATAGGTTTGCTGACGATAGTACCCTCCACTCTAGTATTCAATTTCTTAAGCCACCGTGTAATTCTGATTTCGGAAACAAGCGCAGGTCAATACAGATATCTTTTTCACAAGACCTCAAACTTATCTTGGATTGGGGCGCCAAAAATTTTGTTCAGTTTAATGCCTCGAAAACACAGTCATGTTCGCTGTCGCGAAAAAAGTCTGCAAATGCTTATGCAAATGCGGCCAAGCTCTGCAGAACAAAGAGTCGTTTAATCTTGTCGGCGTTACTTTTGGGAATAACCTCAACTGGCACAAACACATTTCATCCATAGCTACGGCAGCTTCAAAAAAGATTGGATTCCTCTTCCGAGCCAGAAAAGATTTCTCTTCTTCCAATCTGTACACTCTGTATGTATCCCAAAACAGACCCTCTTTAGAATATTGTTCTCATGTCTGGGGAATGGCATCCCCTACAACACTTAGCATTCTGGACTCCATTCAAAGAAGAGCCGTTCGTCTTATTAATTGATCCAACGCTCACAGAAAGGCTTCCTCTTCTTGCCCACCGTCAAACTGTAGGGGATCTGTCGCTCTTCTATAGGTATTTTCACGGCTTCTGCTTAAAGGAATTGGCCAGTATAATTCCTTTCTGGCAGCTCCCAACAGAGCAACCCACTTACAGTACAGTTTAGTTAGAGAGGCCCCGAACTTCCCGCTTTCTTCATTCCTTCATCCCTAGAGTGTCAAGGCTATGGAACCTGCAGCCCGCAGAAGTTTTTCCTTCTCCTCCCAATCTCCAAAAATTTAAGTCCCGTGTGAACAAACTCCCTCTCACCACCCTGAAGACACCCACGGTACGTTAGTACTTAGGCATCAGCCTTCGTGGACAGTCCCAAGATAAAAAAAAACAAAATACATAGGTATTCAAAATATTTATTGTTTTTTTTTCGACCCTCAGAAAACTGCCCAAAATTTGGGCTTTTAGACTAGAATACCACCTTAAAATGAAAGTTAATAAAAAAGTATTATTTCTTGCAAAACATGCCCCCTTACGTCGTAACCTTTTAGGCTGTAGGAAACTGACTTGTATATATTAGTATCTTATTAAAATTAGTTAAAGTTATACAAATGGTTAGTGGGGTTTGCGGTAAATATACTTACTTGTACTAAATACCGGGTGACACAGCGGACATGTAACAGCCCATAACTTTTTATTTATTAGAATTAATTTTTGAAATTTGTTTCATACAGGACACGCTTTTAATGACTTAATAAAACCATTTTTTTTACTTCCGGTTTAACCGGAATCAAACCTTATTTTTAAATTATAAATTACACCCTGTATATATTTTTAGCCTACGAGATCCGCCTCAAAAGTATCTTTTCAACCATGTGTCACAATTGTCATTTTATTTCAAAATAGCTGTGAAAATCATCATGACGTGACAATTACAAATTATCAGCATGAAAAAGGCGTTAAGATGTAAAGAATAAGGCATAAAATTATTTTTGATTTTGTTACTTTTTATCTAATTAATAAAAGTTAGAAATAAAGGTAAATTTTTAAAATTTACGAAATATATTTTTTAACGCTTAATATCTTAAAATACAAAATAGGACACTTAACTTTTTTTCAAAATTAAACATTTGATGAAACATTTACTAGTTCATATAAATTATCAAAATTGGTATGCAGAACTGACCTTAACCAAAATTGCAAAATTATACATATCTATATTGATTCGCAAACCCTTATAACGAGTATAAGTACGAGTAACAATAATGCGCCAAGTAAGCAGTGTAATGCCCCAGCATAAGGATAATGTTAAACATATTAAGAGATCCATGAAAAAAAAGAGACAATTTTTAGGTACAAATCAAGAAATTTAATTAATAATTAAACCTATAACACAAAGGTAAACTAAACAATTATCATAGAAAAACGTAGATATGTAGAGTAAAGTAGCCGAATGTGGAATACTGCCTGAAATGTGGAATACCTCGTTACCGGCAAAACTAATATCGCCATCTATCTTCTAATAGACTAATCAGAAGCAGTTTCTAATATGTTTCACCCCCACCAACACCACGAAGCGTTTCGAGGCTGTCGCTTGCCAGTATTGGTTCAAACACGAATTGTAATGTGTGTTCTATTTTTGCACGTGTTCAAATAAAAATTTATTGTGAGTCCATTTATGAACATTTTTGCAAAATTGGTGTATAAGTTTAAAGGTAGGTGGTGAATGATTGTGAATTGTGTTGAATAATTCATTAGCATTTTGTTTTTAATGCTTTACAAACATTTTTTATAAATATTTAAAAGGCCGGTATCGTGGAATACTAAATAGGATCTGAATGTGGAATATTCCACATAAGAGGCTTCTTTTGAAAATATTTTTTTTATTTCAGAAAATGCCTCTAAAAAATGTGAAAGAACACAAATGGACTGAAGTAAACATGAGGATGGCGGTAAACGCGGTACGGACAAAGACAATGGGCTATTTAGCGGCTTCTCAACACCACAGCATTCCGCGTTCTACATTATTTCGGTACTGCAAGACTGATAGAGAAGTTGGAAATATTAAAAAAGATACCCTGGAAAGAAAACCTGTTTTAACACAAAAGCTAGAAACCAAACTGGTAGAATACATTCTGTTGATGGAGAAAAAGTTTTTTGCATTGACAAGGCGGGACCTATGCTCTATTGCTTTTCAGCTTGCTAGGCAAAATAATCTCCCAAATCCATTTTCTTTGCTTCACCAATCAGCAGGAAAAAACTGGATGAAGCGTTTTCTTCGTAGACATAAGGATCAAATCAGTTTGAGAAGACCTACGGGTACATCAGCTCAACGGGCTGCCGGATTCAACAAAGAAAGCGTCAATGAATTCTTTGATTTACTCGAAAAAATCTTTGAAGAGAAAAAGTTTACCGCTAGCCAGATTTTTAATGTGGATGAGTGTGATATTTGCATTGTACAGTCGAAGTGTCCCCAAGTATTAGCATTGAAAGGAAAACGTCAGATTGGAAGCCTTACTTCTGCAGAGAGGGGATCGTTAATAACTGTTGTAATGTGTATGAGCGCAGAAGAAATTTTGTTGCACCAATGATTATATTTCCGCGAAAAAACTGTAACGAACAATTAAAAAAAGGTGCTCCACCTGGGACTCTGTTCAAATTTCATCCATCAGGTTGGATACAGACTGACCTTTTCACTGCCTGGTTTAACCACTTTATTGAAAAAGTTCGCCCTTCTGAAAATAATCCAATTGTCCTTATCCTAGATGGACATAATACCCATACTAGGAACCTTGACGTTGTAGTGAAGGCTAAAGAAAATTTTGTGACAATTCTTTGTCTTCCCCCACACACCTCTCATAAAATGCAGCCCCTTGATAAAACAGTGATGGGGGCATTGAAGACGTTCTATAATGAAAAAATTAGAATGTTCTTGAGAACAAATCAACGTGCTGTTACTCATTTTAATGTCTGCGACCTTTTTGGAAGGGCTTACTTAAAAGTTCATTCCGTCGAACGAGCTGTTAAAGGGATTTATCCGCTTAGAAGGAATGTTTTTACTGAAGAAGATTTTTTGGCAGCGTCTTATCAGGTTGATGTAGTTCATTAACAACCGCTTGCAAACCTCAATCGCGAAAATAGAGAGGAAAGGCAAGGTTCACCCGTTTTAGTTGGACCGACAGACATTGTTTCGGTACCCAATATCAAGAAAAAAATGGCAACCAGGGGCAGAAAGCCTGGACGGGCAAAAATAATAACTTCTACACCAAATAAAGAAGATTTGAAGAAGTCTATAAATTCAAGATTGGAAAAACTGGAAATAGTGAAGAAAAAAGTTTTTGATGCAGAACCAGGATGCAGTGGAATGCAAAATAAAGGGAAAAAACAGAAAAAGCCGAAAATTCCTGCTAAACGTCAAAAAAGAGTTTCATCTTTATCGAGCTCAGAATCTAACAAGAGTATTTCCTTGCAAAATTCTTCAGGCGATGAAGAAAACTTTCCTTTATAAACATGCCCTGATGACGCAATTTGTATTTTTTGTGAGCAAAAATTTTCGAATGATACCCGCGGTTCTATGTGCCATATGCAACTGCTGGGCACACGAAAAATGTGCAGGTGCCGAAAAAGACCCATACATCTGCTATTTTTGCTCTTAGTGGTTCTTGTTCTTACTATTTTTATGTCCCTCTATTAAAATAGGATGAAATAAATGTATTTACTTTCAATAGTCTTTTGTTTTACTAAAAAAAGTCTAATATTATAACCTATTCCACATTAGGAGATATTGGTATTCCACATTACCCGCCCATTTTTCTGCTTAAAAAAATGCAATTTTTTAAAGAATAAAAAAATTCATGCAAAATTTTTGTTTATACAATTTTTATTATTTATGTTTTTTGTTTATAACACTTTACGCTATGTATATTTTAAAATGTGGATCATAATATTAAAGTTTACATTTTTGTTTTTTGAAAAAACAAAAGGGTATTCCACATTCGGCTACTTTACTCTATAATTTTGCGTTTTTAATAAAAAAGTCAGTTCTTCATACTAGTACTGATATATTATATCAAATAGTAAGTGTTTGATTCTAAGTTACAATAAATAAAAATTAAAGTTTCTTATTTTGAATATTAAAAAAATGAGTCTTAAAAAAATATATTACTAAAATTTTAAAAATTCACGTTTATTCCTAACTTTTCTTAGTTAGATAAAAAGTAACAAAATCACAAATATGTTAACACCTTATTCTTGACATCTTAACGCCTTTTACATGCTGATAATTTGTAAAGTCACAAAATGGTCTACTAAAATTTTGGGAAAAAATCGATTTTGGCAGCCATTTTAAAACGAAACTGCAATTAAGACACATGGTTGAAAAGATAATTTTAAGGCGGATCAGGTAGGCTTAAAATATATACAGTGTGCTAATTAAAATATAAAATTTAGGGTTACTTCCGGTTAAACCGGAAGAGAAAAAAATTGTTTCATTAAGTTATGTAAATACCTTAAAATGAGGGGAGCAGTTGTAGCCCATCATTTTGTTTTTCTTTTGCTTAAAACTGTCTGTTGTCTGGAGCGCAAGGGATAGTTTAAATTGTATCCACTTTTGTTTACATTTTTGAAGGTTTTATTGATTTTATTTTCTCGCAGAGGTTAATGACCTGTTATTGATTGCCTTTTGTGTTTACCTAGATTAACGTAAATTTCTTTTTATTGAGCTAAATTTTTATGCTGTTTGACGTTTGAAATAGATAAGAAGTTAGCAACGAACAACTGTTTATTTTTGCCAGTCTATGGCAACGAACCAGCTAATGGGTCGTGTGTGGGTTGGTAGAATTGTATCAAGAAGGGGGTTGGTACCCCAAGGTTAACCTGGACAGAAAACGCTGCTGGTAGAAATAGCTTGGGAAGCTCTCTCTCCTGCTGACCACCAAAGAGACACCCACGTGAAGGCAATGTTCTAAAAGTTAATTTTAACCCTTGTTTTGGGGATTGTTGAACAAATACCTAAGTAAATTTCCTTTTTGGTGCTAATTGTAGTACGTTGTTTCGGAGTGAAATGTCACGTTATCCGTAAATTTTTGGGAAATTTATGTCTTCTTAAAGAAGGATTATACCACGTGGAAACTTGTATGGAACCCTTTTTCTTCGTTAATATCTTATAAGGGGCGATAGTGGCTCGTTAAGTTTGTGGAAAAAGGGTTCTTTCTTTTCTTTCTGTTCTTTTCTTTTTTATTCCTGCTTTATTTCTTCGACTTGATTTTGTGCTCCGGCCCATGCTGCTTATGCCTAGTTCCAGTTCGAGTTAATGGATTTAATCCCATGCCGTATGTTGGAGATTCAAGTGACAAACCCAAGTTGCTGACATTAGTTGCTGATGACTGGCAGCTAGACTACTGTTTCTAAGGCACAACCACTTGCTTCCATATTAACAGGAAAATCACAGCTAAGTCTTAAGTTTAAGAAAATTTTTGTAGATTAATGATATTACATTGACTTAAGAGATTGTCATGTCGATAGTCTAGCCTTAGATTTGAACTGAAACTTTTATTAGAAACACCTGCTAATCATTTGAATAGCTTGATGTTACTTAATACCTTTCTATCTGAGTTAACCGTCATTAACACATTATTTTCTCGGTACCTTCTAAAATCTAAAACTGAATTTGACATAAGATACACATGATTCTTAAAGCTTTAAAGGTTATCGAAGAACAGGATAAGGTCCACGGGAAGGATCCGTACACCTCCAAACTCCCTAGGCTTGCCAACCACCCTCGCTCTCCTTTTGGCTGAGACTCACTACGTGTTGCCATGTTGGCTATACGGTTGTTTGGTTTGAGTTTTTGGCTTATGAAATCTGGCAGCGGGTGGTTTAAGAAGTGACTGATGGGGCCCTTGCCCAGTGACTCGGGACAATCCAGAAATCGGATTTTAGTGTACCGGGTGGTGGTACCCGGGTCCTTCCTGTAGGTACCTCGAAAGAACATTTAGTATTATGGTATACCTTAGAGGTATGTAGTCACTTACTTTTAGCACGGTTGTATTAGGGAACAAATTGGTAGGAACAGTTGGTACTTTTGAGTTGTAATCATATACTAGTGTTGTATATCAATCTGTGGTAGGAGGTATAAGATTTATTGCTAATCATTTGGTAATAATCTTATACGGTTTAATTATAAATATTGAATTTGATAATTGATTAATTAGATAGATTTATTGACATTGGTTTTTGTTTAACCCTTGACCGGATATATTTTTTTTGTTTAAGCCTTAGTGCCCTCAGTTATTTTGCTGTAACGTCCATAACGTAATTCTGCTTCATTTTATTATTTTTTATTTGTAAGTGCCTATGAAAAAGTTTTAAATGCAACACGTATATGTGGGTAACATACTAGAAGGTTTTCTGTAAAAGTTATAAGCTTACGGACTTTGTTATATATAGGATTCTACTGTTGACAGTTTAATTAATTGTCCTGCTTTTGGGTTTAGTAACATTAAATTTGTATATAAGCCAAATTTAATTTTATATTGTCATATAGTTTTCGGTAATTTAAAATGTCTTATTAAATTTTGGTTTAAAAGGCGAATCCACCAATTTGGTAGAAATTTGTTACAATTATTTTATTATTTTTTGTAATAAACCATTAACTAGTATATTTATATTTTGACTTTTATTGACAATACTCCCCTTCAAGAATGCACTCGCCTTTGTGTAGAGCCTCATGCGACTGTAAGTATTTATTATTGTAACCATATTCATTAGCCAATGTATAAGTTAAATTATTATTTTTTTTATTTCTGAGCTAGCCGAGTACTTATTTGATAATTATTATAATTATTAAATTTATTTTTTGCCCAAGTGGGGCGTTACAATTTGCCTGTTATAAATTGGCGTTATAAAATTTCCTCGTAATAAATATAAATACAAAATTTATCTTGTTATAAATTTATAAAATTTCCCGTAATAATTAAAAGCGTGTTTTTATGATAGGCGCATCACCTAAATTTCAAAAATTTATTCTTTAAAATAAAAAAGTTATGGGCGGTAAATAAAATTGTATTACCGACAACAATAAGCTTTTTACAAATTCTTAACAAATGACCCAGATTCCATTTTTTTTGCATTTTATATCAACACTTACCAAAAAATAATTTTCTTTATTTGGGTACGTTAATGGTCCGCTATAAGTTCGCAAATTACCTAAAGCGGTAATCTCCGTTCCGCCGAGTGTTACTTGAAAGTAATGTCTTCGCCAGCTCGACTCTTTTGTATGCACTTCCATGAAATTAGTTTCCTCAAAGTTTTCGTAATGGGCATTGTTGGTCCCAGTTACAAATGCCACATTCTATTGTATCGCCTCGTTGATTGCACATTTTCTGTTTTGACAAAGGAGCAGAAGGCACGAATTTCCTTATCTGCGGTTGTAACTTTAACTTTTCTTAAAAGCTTAACTTCAAAGCCAATAATTTTATAACAAATTGCTAAATCTTAGCCTTAAGCAGTTTATCTACTTTCTGTTTTTGAGTTCAGTTGGTCAAAATTTAAGTTTCAAAGCTGTTTACTTTAGAAAAATAAAACAGAAACTTGTACGTTCTTAATAAAATCAGCTTCTTGTGTTCGAACTGCGTTAATTAAACTTTATATATTCTTAATTAGATAATCCACTATTTTGTGTCTTACCTTAAATAAGCTTTTATAAAAATTTTATATTTACATTTCTTTTAGAATAAATTTTAACGAATATGTTGAATTTAGAATCTTTAATTTGTTAAATTAATTTTTACTGTGTTTAAGTTAGAAATCAGCGACTGCTTAACTAATGTTAGGCAATTTTATTGGTGGTACCATACTAACCCTAAAATTTACTAGATATTGCTTCCGATCTGCTATATAACTTCGTTTTAGTTAAAAGTAATAAATTTTTCTTTTTTTTGCCTAAAAAATCTCCATAATCTACTTCTTATCTAAATTCTTGCCGTTTTCATTTAACTTTGGTTGATTATATAATAATAAAAATACTAATATTTCTTTAATCTGTCTTATTGTTAATTAAAATATAGTTTAAAACAAAGTTAAGGTTAGTTCACAGTACTTCTGTTTAGTTCTGGTTAGCTAAAATGTAATATGATCATTTGTAAAGAGTGCTGTTATAAAGGGATTGTAAAAATAGTTCAGGAAGAATCCGTTTTGGAATGAATATTTTAAGAGAGCAGATAGATTTCTGCGAAAATGTATCTGGAATAACTCAAGAAACAATATTGTTGAGTGGTAATTAAATGAAGGAAAATTGAAACTTATAGTCCGGTAAATAAAGGGACAAAGCTGTAAATAAATATGTACAGTTTTCCCTTGTGGCGCAATTCTTGGGTATTTTAGGATGTTTTCAAGCGAAAAAAAGTTTATCGACATTAACAGGTATGAAAGGGCTAAAAATGACCTCTCAATGCCTAAAAACTGGGTTTTCCGCCAATATTTGCCAAAATATGCGAACTGAAGAATTTTTTATTAGACAAAAAATGAAGACCGCCTTGTAGTCTGCAAAAATGACCTTATAATTTTTTTCGAAAAATCGATCGGTTTCCAGATAACGGGACCCAAAATTCTCCTCATTTCAGCTGCCGCTTTACCGCTAGAATGCCGCTATCTTCATGGATTTACTTATAAGCGGGCGGACGAATTGTTCCATTGCTTGAGTAATAATGTACATTTTTTAATCATTCAAAGTTCATTGGAATGGAAAAAACTGTACCTATTATTGCATATCAGTTGGGGTCCATTCTGATTTTTTTAGAATATTAAAAAAAAAGGTCAAAGATTTTTTTTCAATTCAGGGTGTTTTTTAATAACATGCTAATATTTAAGGGGGTGATTTTTGGACTCATTTTAAGAAAAAAACTTCATATGAATGTATTTCCAAAACGTCTTATCTTTTGAGATACAGGGTGTTAAAATTTAAACAAAAGAATAGTTTTTTTTATTGCCATTTTCATACCACTTTAAATATTTTTATGAAAATTGGTGTACGGCGTTTATGCATTAAAGAGCATTTTTTGACCTATGAAACATTTTTTTTATTTCCAACAGTTAAAAGTTATCTTATTAAATAAATTATTGTTCAAAGTTACATAAATCGTTTTTTCTCGTAATTGGTACAATGAGATGCAAATAAGTCAATTTATTTTTTTAATGGTAAAACGGTGAGTCGTACAAAAAAAAGTCAAGTAACCAAATTTGTTTTAAATTGACCGGGGATACCAAAAATAATTTTTGTTTTAAGAGAAAGCAGTGGCGTACTACTTTTTCCTTCAAAAATATCTAGTCAGAGTCCAGTACGGACGCCACTGTTGGAAATAAAAAAATGTTTCTTAGGTCAAAAAATGCTCTTTAATGCATAAACGTACACCAATTTTCATAAAAATATTTAAAGTGGTTTGAAAATGACAATAAAAAATTTTTTTCTTAAAATTTTAACACCCTGTATCTCAAAAATGAGCTCCTTGCGCATATCTGTTTATATGGACTTTTAGTCCTAAAATGAGTTGAAAAATCACATCCTGCATTTTTAGCCATCAATTAAATTACACCCTGTATATTGGGAGTATCTTATTAATTTATTGAAGTTTTTAAAGGAAAAATGGTTTGTTATTAACTTTTCTTTTTATAATGAGACCTTAGCAAGTGTCCAATCATCAAAGAAAATTTTCTTCACCATCTTTTGCGTTGTTTTGCTCATCTGCATTTTTAAGTAAGATACTACTACCACATCTATCCAGTGTGGAATGTTATGGATTTTTCGACGGCCGTTTTTGCGAAAAATATTGGTCTTGCGAAAAAAATGGTAAGGATCATTTTTATAGATTTCAAGGTGGTCTTTATTTTTTGTCTAACAAAAATTCTCGAAGTCCCATATTTTGGCAGATATTTGCGGGAAACTCATTTTTGGGACTTTGCGGGGCCAATTTTAGCGGGTTTCCACGTCTTATTCTCGCTTGAAAGCATTCTCGAAGACCTAAGAATTGCGCCACAAATGAAAACTGTACAGAATTATTTACAGCTTTGGTTCTTCCATGTCTTCAGTTACTGGACCATTAATCAGAATTTGAAATTTTTTTAAAAAAGGTGTATTTTTTGCACTTTTCTTGTCTATTACTCGGCAAATTCCAATTGTACAGGAAAACTCCTAAATCAGAAAAGTTTCATAATTTTTTACGTAAAAGAAAGTTAGTAAGCAATGTTAAAAATAAATCCTTTTCGCACATTCCTTAATTTAAAATTTTTTGTCAAAAATATTTATTATTTTTAAAATGTTCTTTGTTTCGATAAAGTCAACAAATAAAGGGTTGATCTTTTTACGGATAAATGAAGCACTCAAGATTTTTAATTGCGTTAAAATTCAATAAATAACACAGTTTAGATAATTTAGAAATAAAGTAGCGTAAAAACACGACAAGTCGAGTCAGGTTCAAAATGACTGTAGAGAATTGCGAGTTGGTAATAGATGCATTCTAGTACTTACATAGTTCATTAGTTAAGGTTTTTTAGGTACCAGATATACTCAAAAAAAGTAAAGACTAATGTATGATACATATAAACCAACTAGGCTGGAAGAGACACATTTTTTGGTTTAATGGATTTAATGTTGTGATGTAACTAAGGGTTATTCTAAAAATTTCTTAAACTAGATATAAACAGAAAAATTATTAGTAGACTTAGAAGCATTTTTGGCAAAAAGTAAAGTTTTTGAAATGACAAAAGTTATTTTAACAATAATGTAAAAAAGAAAAAAAAACGTGACTTTTAAATTACTTATTAAAATTAAAAAATATTACCCTACTAAAATAAGTCGTAGACTAGAAAATAATTTTGGTTGCAATTAAATTTTCTGTAAAAAGGCATAAGGGGCTTAAGACATAACTTTATAATTTTACTTTGATCCAAATTTTAATAGAAGTCAACAAAAAGAACAAAACTTTTTTCTAATTAATTGGCATATTTTAGACGTCACAAATAATTTAGTTTTTTATAAAATAATAATTTCATAATTTTATATTTCAGATATTTTTATTTTGCCCTAAAGAGGTTAATTATGTCGAACTGATGGCACTGTTTACTATTAAAACACATTTATTATATTTTTCCGTGCAAAAAAGAGTTGTTCATTAAAATTATACTGTACCATCCAATTAAAATTAGCTTTGAACACTAAAACTGTTTTCTTCTGTAGCTTTAAATTTAATATTAAATGGTAACCTTTTTGTATAAAGCGTTGTTAAAAGGCTTAAAATATTGCTTTGAAATTTAACTTTGACCTTAATTTTGATGAGGGTATGAGTAAACAAAGAAAAAAAAAACATCTTAGGGATTAGGTGCTTACAAAATGATTGACGTTTCGTAATTTAACATGTAATAATAAGTATACAATTTTTAAAATTATGATGGCCAAGGTCTTTTAAATCCTATTTGTCTGGCAAGTTTGTCGGGATTTAAAATGTATTTAGTATAAAAGGGTAAAAAAAATACGCAAAATTATTTAAAAATTTTAATTTTAAACTAGGTAGGTAACTATTACTAACTTTTTTAAAAAGACAGATTTATAGTAAGCTTAATTTAAATGTGAAGGGTAGTTTCGCAGGTAGTTAAAATATTTTAAAAAAATTCCACTGAAACGTTTAAAATACTCTTATTAGAATATGATCTAAAAGATAGAGCAAATAAAACCCTATAAAGCAAAAAAAGTAGTTGATATGATATATTTTTAAAATACCTAGTATAACCTAAAAGCAAAGACAGAAGCAAAATCTTTTTTGTTTTTAATAATTAAATTAATTGTATGCCATTTTCTTTATAATTTATTTAAAGTATGTCGCACTTTTTACATTACAATTATTAACTAAATTATTCTTTTTTTAACTGACAAACTTATATGTTCCTTAAAACAACTTTTGTGTCATATACTGACTCAACAATGATCCTTTTTGAAAATAGCAATTTTGTTATGTTATCAAAAAAATTTATTTTAAAATATGCCATTGAATAACATCACTTTTTAACTTATAAACACGTAAAAAAATATTATTTTATTTTTATAAAATGAGCAGTTGAGGCTTCAGTTATTGAATTGTAATAAAATATAGTTTAGAGGAATAAATATTAAAACAAAACACTATAATCAACATTAAAATGAAATAATTTGTCAATGCCATTTTTCATAATTCTAAACTTGTAGCAAAAACATGTTTTTAGTTACCTCGTTTTCTTTAATCTGATCATTATCTACTTAGGGTAGATGTTTAAGTTAAAAATAATTTTCTACTTTTTTATAAATATTTCATCAATCTATGCATTAAAAAAATATTTGATTGTAAATAAACACAATAATATTTTACATAAAATGTCTAAACAAACTTGCCCAAATACTTACCACTTCAGGTAAACTAAACACAAAAAAGAAAATTAATATTAGTTTGTTGTGGATACTAATACAAAAATTAATTAATACTATGGGACCGTATACTAAGAAGCACTATAATAAGCCAGACAAAGATGATAGCTTCAATACTTAAAAACTGTATCTCCTATAGTTACCAAATATGAACCGTAAAAGATAGGGTGACTTCAACACCCTGCATGGAGCGGATTACAACCAGGGGAGGAGCCGTTTACCTACCCCCACCCCTGAAATCTATACCACGGACTCTAACTGAGTTTGATATATATATATATATATATATATATATATATATATATATATATATATATATATAACTGATATTCTATAGTTACCAAATATAAATAAAAGATAGGGTGACTTCAACTCTGCATAGGATATACAATAGAGGACCTAGTTTATACACTTCCTGATAATTATACAGTGATACTCTATAAATTATTTGATATATATATATATATATATATATATATATATATATATATATATATATATATATATATATATATATATATATATATATAAAAATAACAAGTAGCCGGTATAATACTATATAATATAAAAAAATATAGTTTTAATTTATATTGTCATATTTTTCTTAAAACGTTAATTAAGGTATATGTTGAATAAGTAAAGTAATATATTTTATGAACCTAATGAAAATATAAATAACTAATAATTATAATATATTATAATTCTACAAATATAATCTGTGAGGTATTATTATGGATCTATTAATTTTTGTTTTAATTCCTGATATTTGCTGTAAAAATGCAATAGGACTAGTTTTAGCAGTTGTACAGAACTGTATTCTTTTAACTCTTACTAAAATTATAACTAAAATTAAAAGTATTTTTTTCTAAATTCACAGTTTGGGAGGCGTCAATTATTACGTGGGACGATTTTGGTGATTTTTGCGATTTTTAAACCCTTCAACGTGATAAAAATGTCGAGAGATTTGTACTCCATCCTAATTTTACGTAAGAGTTTTTGGTGTAAATACGTTTATCCGTGCTTGATTGCGTTGGATTTATTTAAAACAAACCTAATTTGCTTAATTACTTTTATTTAAAACTAGTTAAAACTAGTATTTAAAACTACTGAGAAAGTAGTCCAGAATCACAGTGAAAAAAATATTATTGTGTAAGATTAACTTATTATATTAGCTTATGCAGGATAGCTTTTTCTTTAAATGCATTACGTAATTAATAGGCGTTTTCTTTAGAATCTGCAAATATTCAAACTTTTAAAAATTTAAATGTTAAGTAGTTTATATTTAAAAAAAAAGCTAAAATAAGCAATAAAGTATTATTAAATGGCTGTCAATTTATTTAAGATATATTTTTAGTCCCAATAATTAAATAATATTAATAATAATAAAAAAATTGGTAAATTTTTATTAATTATCAAGTTAAATTATATAGATAATCCGATTTCAGAAAGCAATAGATAATATATTTATTTTTAAAATGGCCAACCCAATGTTACGCACCTGAGTAAAATTTTTTCTTTGTATTACCAACAAATTCAAAATAAAAATATTTACCATGTTTGGATTTTTCTGTTTTGGAATTAAAATCAGGGTTTTTTCGCAATGTCATTAAAATTTACGGCCGAGACAAGTACGATACTTGAATAATTTGCCTAATAACTTCTATCGAACACTAGTTAAAACGTGTATTTAAAACTACTAAAAACTTACTCTAGAATCACAGTGAGAAAATATTATTGTGTAAGATTAGCCTATTGTATTAGCTTATGTAGAATAAGCTACATTTTAGTAGAGAAATATGGTTTCCTTTTTTTATCTTAACTTTCTTGAAATTTTACACTCTTTTTGCAGAAAAAAAAATATGTTACATTTGCCAACATCCTCTCCACCCTCTTTAAATACCCCACGTATTTATTGGACGCCCCCTTAGGATCTACAAATATTAAAACTTTTTAAAGTTTAAAGGATAAAGAAAGTATTTTTTTAAATAAATAGGCTCTTGCGTAAACGGTTTATTAATCATTTGAAATATATTTTTATTTCATATAATTAGAAAAAAATATTAAAAAGAAAATTGATAATTTTTTTAATTTAAGATCAAGATATAAAGTGACAATATATATAATCCGGTTTTAGCCCATTTTATACATTTTAGTAAAAGGCTCTATTTTTGGAAAACAATAGATAATTTACTTATTTTTTTAATCGCTTACCCAATGTTACGCACCTGAGTAAAAATTTTCCTTTGTATTACTTTTATCGAACACTAGTTAAAACGTGTATTTAAAACTACTGAAAACTTAGTCTAGAATCACAGTGAGAAAATATTATTGTGTAAGATTAGCCTATTGTATTAGCTTATGTAGAATAAGCTACATTTTAGTAGAGAAATATAGTTTCCTTGTTTTATCTAAGCTTTCTTGAAATTTTACACTTTTTGCAGAAAAAAAATATGTTACATTTGCCAACACCCTCTCCACCCTCTTTAAATACCCCTCGTAATTAATGGACGCCCCCATAGGATTTACAAATATTAAAACTTTTTAAAGTTTAAATTTTTAGCAATTTATATTTAAAAAACCGCTAAAATGATAAATGAAGTATTTTTTTAATAAATAGGCTCTTGCGTAAACGGTTTCTTAATCATTTGAAATATATGTTTATTCCAAATAATTAAAAAAAATATAACAAAGAAAATTGATAAAATTTTATTTAAGATCAAGTTAAAAAGTGACAATATATATAATCCGGTTTAGGCCCATTTTATACATTTTAGTAAAAAGCTCTATTTTTGGAAAACAATAGAAAATTTATTTATTTTTTAAATCGCTACCCAATGATGCGGACCTGAGTAAAAATTTTCCTTTGTATTACCAACAAATGAAAAATAAACATTTTTACCATGTTTGGATTTTTCCTCTGTTTTGGAATTGAAATCAGGGTTTTTTCGCGATGTCATCAAAATTTACGGCCGAGACAAGTACGATACTTGAATAATTAGATGTGTTTTGTACGTGAGGTGACTAATACATATAAAATGTTGGTTTTTATATGCAAAATAATCTGATTCCAGCAAACTTGGGTTAAAACCAAAAGAGTTTATGTTCTGATTACAGAAAAAGATTGGTAATTTAGGAATGTACTATTTATTACAATGAAACACATTTCATGAACGAAATTTTTTGTAAAAAATTTTTATGTGTAATTTGGATTTAAGATTTTTAGTTTTTTGTACAATAAAATGGTAATAATTAGTCATAACTTTACAACTTTTGCAATTTATTTTTAATTTTCAATAAACAAATTGATACCTGATTTTAAATATAAAGGGTAATTCATGAGGAAATGTATCTTCAGGTGCGTACTCAGGGTCCAAAAATAAACATAAAAGTCTATACAAATATGGGTCCGCAAGGCCTTCGTTTCCAAGATACAGGGTGTTCACCACAGAGCTGACATGTGCTCAGAAGTAAATGGTGGAATTTTTAAAAATTATAAAACCGTCGTATTTTTTTAAAATCCAAATATCTCGAAAACGGTTGCTCATATCAACTTTTAACAAGTATACCTTTTTGACATAAAAATGACAAAACAATTATTTTTTTTTTTTTAAATGTAATACAGAGCCGTTACAAAAAGTTGTGATTGTTTTAAATAGTAAAAGGCGTGTAGGTGGCGCCCCCTACAAGTTAGAGCCGTAATAAGATTAAATTGAAATCCGTCATACCAAAAAACCGGATACCAATTTTTTATTTATTAGTTACATTATCATGCATTTTATTTAAAAAATAGAAAAATTAAATAAATATTTTAACACCCTGTATTTCGAAAACGAAGGCCCTGCGGACGCATATTTGTATAGGCTTTTATGTGTATTTTTGGACTTTACTACATTTCATATGAATCACCCTGTATTTTATTATTTGCATATGCTACATTTAAAAACATATTAGTGACCCATTTTAGGAAAGTAAATTTTGCTATTTGATTTAAAAGGTGTTTAGTATTTTGGTAACTAACAGTATTAAAAAAAATATATTTATCAAAGTCTTTAAATGTAGAAGCTATTTTGGTAAGTGTCGTTACGGTTTCCATATTTAAAAAAAATGCTAATTATTTAATTAATAATTAATTTAAAAAATTGATTTTTATATTTTGTAATTTAGTAATTTAATCATGATTTTTTTTTAATAAATTAATTTACGAAAACCCAAAATAAGTAGTTGTGTTGTAATTACAATTCTTTAAAAAAACAGGAATACTTGTTAGGAGTTAAAAAAGTACATTTATGCGATGTCAGCCACAAAGAGATTTTTTTTTACTATTTTTGCAAGTTACTTTAGCAAGACTGCAAAAATTCACAAAATATTATAAAAGACAGTCTAAATCTATATATGTTTACATAAATTGGGAATACGATAGAAAAACTCACATTGATATTTCCAAAACCAAATTGACTGAATCAACTAAACGACAGTTGATAAATTAAATGAAGTTTGTAGTGTTGCCACTACAAATTCGAGTCATAACGAATTGTTTCCAAAAATACCTACTAGATTGACATTGTATGTGTGTAACTCTTTTATTACACCGGCGCTTATAAAAGTCAGTATTTTAGTTCTTTTTGGGGGTCTGTTAGTGTGATCCAAGTTGTACCGGTCGCTTGAAAGCCTATTTTTATTTTTGTTAATAAATTAAATGAAGTTTAATTGTTTTAATGCTTTAAAACTTTAATATTATTTTTAAAATATGTAGTATAAAATAAATTGTAAATTTGTAGTCTATTTTAGTTTGTTCGAATACTAATTTAATTATGAAAAAAAAAACGGAGATATTTTTTGTTATTTTTTTATTTTTTACTGTTAACTCCTACTATAAAGCTTAAGTGATCACTGTTGGTACTTTTTTACCTTTTTACCTTAAAAAACTTTCAAACGGATCATGTCAAGTAAGTGCATTCAAAAGAAATTAAAATTTAATATGTGCTTCTTTAGCTAGAGAAAAAAAAAACGAACGTTAACAACAGGTAAATAAAGACTACACAATGTAAACGTTTTTTGTGAATTTTTATGTTCTAATTAATTTAACTTAAGCAACTTTGGTGAAAGCCATCCATCCATGCTTTTTGATTATTTATTTTGGGCCTATTCTAGATATAAATTTTATATGGTAATTATTGTGGTAATTTATAGTTTATTACGAATACCGATACAATATTTAGGTAAAATATATTTAATGTAAGTTAATTATTTGTTATTTGACCTAACTAGGTTATAGGAAGTACATATATAATAATAATACCTTTTATTTCATTTTTGTTTTTGTTAAAATATACATCATTTACCATTTTTTTATACGAAGTATACTTCAGTGGTCAAGTTAAAGGTAATACAAAATCTTAAATACTTAAATTGTAACAATTATTTAAGTTTATATTGCAGGGGAGCCCAAGCGGGAATTTCGGAATTTACTAAAGCCCGGCAGATTAGCATACAGGGTAATACCTTGTACCCGGTTAAGTACCTCCACCAAATATGAGCCCCAAATATATGGCCGATCGTCAAGGATAGAGTATCAGATTAGTAAAAAAATTGATTATCAGAAATTCGCGAGCGCGTCAGGTTAGGGCAGGGTGAGTTAATTACATGCTAAAAAGTGTATATTCCACAAATCTGATAATTTTCAAGTGACGCAAAGAAATGGGAGGGTTACGAATTTGTAAAAAAACGTCATCAAAAGGTCAGGTTGACTAAGTTACGACCAAAAATTATTCTCTTAACGATGTCCAAATACTGAAACATGTAACAACTGTTGTTAAAAAAAAATCGTAATAATGGCACAAGGTACGTTACAAAATGGTTGAGACATCTTTACTACCTTTTAGTTATATCTTTGTAATGTTATCCAAACGGACCACACAATGTAGTGTGAAACCTGAATCATAGACAAGAGCACACGTTGCTCACTGAAGGTTATCCATCTAGTGAATCCGAAAAGAAGCATTGTTTTAACTTAATTATATTAATAACTATTTTCTCAGTTTGTTTATTATTAAAATGTTTTACTCTTTAATACATATTATTTTTATTTTATAACTAAAAATTACATTATATTGTTTAATATTAAATATAATAATTAAATTTTAGGTCTATTGATGTCTAATAAATATTGAACCAATATTTTATTCTGACCTATTTAATAGCATTTTGAATGTGTTATTTTATCTATTCAAATTATAATTTACGCAATGTTCCACTCACTAATTTTAATTACACAGGGCTTAATAACAACCAAATAGGTCGTATAATTACTATTATTAAAAAATTTAAACATAATTTTTAAAAGCTATTTTTATTTTTTTAACCATACAATATACCTAATAAACAGGATGCATAATAAAAATATTTTTTCCTAACAGTATAAAACTAAATAAATAAAAAAAAACTTTGGACGGTGTATTAATAAAAACAAAGTAGAGTTTGTCTCAAAGTATACCGTGTTAGGTTTTGCCTTCATTTATGGATTATACCTGCCGACAACAATAAAATGCTGATCAGTAGGTATTTAAGGACAAAACAATAGGAACGGACTCTAATAATTTAAGATAAGATTTATAATTTATTGTTTATTAAGGTAGGTATAATTTTAAAAAAACATTAAAAAATTAAATATATGCAAAGTTTTAATAAATTTATAACTATACTATCTATACATAATTACATTTAAATCTAAATGTCTAAATCGAATGCTGTTTTACTATCAGAGTCATCATTGAGATTAATTACAATAGGATTTATGTTGTTTTGGATAGAAATGTAAGAGTCCTCAATTTTTTAATGTGCTGTACTAAATTTTTTCAGATCTTAACTGGTATAATAGTAATTACATTTTTTATCAAATTTTTAACACTGGGGCTTAAAGTAGGTGTACCATTTTCTGCTCTGATCTTTAATTTTACTTGGTTCTACAAATGCTCTATGGAGTTAAACATACAGTGATACAGAGGAAGACGTATATAACACGGAATGCCCAGCCTGTTTAGCCAAATTATCACATACATATTGTTTTTTAATTGCATATGAATTTGGGACTGAATTTGGAGTTGCGCTTTTTTGTAACTAAATTTAAAATAAATATCATTTTTTAACAAATATTTCTGGATTTCAGTTTTTAAACTTAATAAAGCTGGTGCTTTGTGTAGCAGACAGGCTTGCGTTATCCATGACAATAACACTGTTGTTTGGAATATTTTTTAAAAGATAATTTTAAAACCAGTTTTCTAAAAGTTCTGCCCTTGTATCCTTATGATAATCCAGGCTGGAATCCTTAATATTCTTTGCAGACAACAGCAAGAAGTTTGGGACGAATCTATCTTCTGAACCAGCGTGTATTATGGTAATGCGTTTTCCTTTATTTGAGGTTGCTCTTGTCTGACAGTTTTAACTGGAATCAACCCATCCTTTGGATAGTGTGTCGTATGTATCTAACCATGTTTCATCAAGGTAAATTATGGATCTCCCAGTGCGAATCTGTGCGATTTCATTACTACTTGTCTTTTGTCTATTTTGCGGTATTTAAATCCCCTTTTACAAACAACTCTATGGAGGGTGGCACGGCTAATATTTATATTAGTTTCGTCTTTATCTAGCTTCTTTTTTAGTTTGTCCAAGGTTGGCACTACTCCGCTTTCATAAAGACAATATATTATTATTTTCCTTTTTATTAGGTCCTGATCACTATTGTCTATACGGTGAGGTTGAAAATCACTACGTTTTTTTCTTTTGTTTAATTCTTCACTAATATTAATATCCCTTATCGATAATATTGGAGTTTTTGTAAGTAGACAGTTTTTTTTAAAGCTTCTTGTTCAATTAGTCCCCTACTGATTAAAGTTTCATACACATTTTCCACAACCTGTTTTGCATCTAATGACAAATGATTTCGACGCGACATACTTATATTCTCGTAAAACAAGTTTTTCGAAACGCACAGTAAAAACGGTTATTCAACACTGCCACTAAAATATTAGCCGAAATATTTATATACCTAATGGTATATAAATATACAGGGTGTAGCCTTTTCGATGGATTTCCGAAGTGGTGGGAAAATTTCAAGAGACAGCAAATCTGATGACACACGCGGCTAACTTAATTTTAGCACACCTTTGTATCTTGGTTATTAGTAGGAAGGGAAAAAAGCTACAAGCAAGTTTATGTAGATTTTTACATAAAATCCAGTGGCGTGCCATTTTTTTAGTCGGTTACGGTTTTAAATAGATAAAGCAAAAATGTTTTTTTTTTATCTGGGACTCCCTGTATATTATTTTACCATTTGTTTTAAAATAAAATTGCATCATTATTATTACAATATACTTTATACGTATTAAAAATATATTGTAATTTATGAAAAAAAACTCGAAATTTATGAAAAAAAAAACATCAAGAACCTGAACAAAGTATAATTATTTTGCATTCTTTGTATAAATTTTTATTATTTTTTTTATTTATATTTATTATTTTTTATATTTTTATTTCTTGTTTATTTATTGTTCATTATTAGTTTTTTGTCGAACTATAGGCAGCTGGGTTTTTATCATTTAAAACTATTAATGCTTGGTGTCCTTCTTTATCCGAAGTCAGAATTTACCTATCACACTTAGATTTTGCCCCAGCAACCCCCCAGCACCCCCAAAGTGTCAATATTTTATTTATTTGGAAAAGATATAACAAAAATATTTGACAATCCGTTATTTGGTGTAGTAAAAACGAATATGAAGTTAGAATTTCCCATAACCCATTTGCCTAGAACCCCCAGCAACCCCTAGCATCATCCAGAAACCACCCTTAGATCATAAATTTTATTTTATTGGAAGAATTAAAATAAATATCCGACAATACGTTTTTCGGTGTGCTAAAAATGAACATAAAGTCAAAATTAACCTATCACCCTTACATTTTGCCCCAGAAAGCCACCAGCACCCTTCCCAAGGGGTCAAAATTTTATTCATTTGGAAAAGATATAATAAATATCTGACAATACGTTTTTTGGTGTGCTAAAAACGAATATGAAGTAAGAATTTACCCATCACCTTTACATTTTGCCCCAGAAACCCCCCAGCACCACCCATCTTAAGGGGTCAAAATTTTATTCATTTGGAAAAGATAAAATAAATATCTGACAATACGTTTTTTGGTGTGCTAAAAACGAATATAAAGTAAGAATTTACCCATCACCTTTAAATTTTGCCCCAGAAACCCCGCAGCACCACCCATCTCAAGGGGTCAAAATTTTATTCATTTGGAAAAGATATAATAAATATCTGACAATACGTTTTTTGGTGTGCTAAAAACGAATATGAAGTAAGAATTTACCCATCACCTTTACATTTTGCCCCAGAAACCCCCCAGCACCCCCTTCCCAAGGGGTCAAAATTTTATTCATTTGGAAAAGATATAATAAATATCTGACAATACGTTTTTTGGTGTGCTAAAAACGAATATGAAGTAAGAATTTACCCATCACCTTTACATTTTGCCCCAGAAACCCCCCAGCACCCCCCTTCTCAAGGGGTCAAAATTTTATTCATTTGGAAAAGATATAATAAATATCTGACAATACGTTTTTTGGTGTGCTAAAAACGAATATGAAGTAAGAATTTACCCATCACCTTTACATTTTGCCCCAGAAACCCCCCAGCACCACCCATCTCAAGGGGTCAAAATTTTATTCATTTGGAAAAGATATAATAAATATCTGACAATATGTTTTTGGCGTGCTTAAAACGAATATGAAGTAAGAATTTATAAATCACCCTTAGATTTTGCCCCAGAAACCCCCAGCACCACCCATCTCAAGGGTCAAAATTTTATTCATTTGGAAAAGAATAATAAATATCTGACAATACGTTTTTTGGTGCTTAAAAACGAATATGTTAGAATTTACCCATTACCCTTAGATTTTGCCCCAGAAACCCCCAGCACCTCACTCCAAAGGGATCAAAATTTTATTCATTTGAAAAGATATAATAAATATCTGACAATACGTTTTTTGGCGTGTTAAAAACGAATATGAAAGTCTGGAATTTCACCCATAACCCATTGACTTTAACACTTAAGTACAATCCCTTAAGCAACCCCCCAGCATCACCCAGCAACCATCTAAAGGGCTAAAATTTTATTTTATTTTAAGAATTAAAATAAATATCTAACATTTTCAGTACACCAAACAACGTATTGTCCGATATTTATTACAACTATTCTAATAAAGTTTTACCCGTTAAGGAGGGGAAGTTGCTGGGGGTTGCTGGAGCAAAATGTAAGAGTGTTGGGTAAATTTCGACTTTATGTTCATTTTTAGCACACCAAAAAACGTATTGTCAGATATTCATTTTAATTCTTTTAATAAAATAAAATGTTTGGCCTTAGGGTGGTTTCTGGGTGATGCTAGGGGTTGCTGGGGGTTGCTAGGGTTAAATTCAAGGGTTATGGGTAAATTCTAACTTTATATTCGATTTTACGACATCAAAAAACGTATTGTCAGATATTTATTATATCTTTTCCAAATGAATAGAATTTTGACCCTTCGGGGGGGTGCAAGGGGGTTGCTGAGGCAAAATCTAATTGTGATGGGTAAATTCTGACTTCAGATTCGTTTTAAGCGCACCGAAAAACATACCGGAAGGTACTTCACATATCTGGTTCAGATCTTTTTTGTGTCTGTGTAAATCCTGTACGTTTTTAAAGGCAAATTCTTTCTTGATATATCCTGTAAGTAATTTGTTTTAAAACTTGACCAAAAAGTATCCAAAAATGAAACTTCCTAAAATACCCTATAAAGTTTTTATTTTCCATATGTAGTACACTAGACGTAAAAACTTAAAATCGATCAGCTACATTTTATCTTCGATGTTATTCCAGATTTTATAAGGATCCCAGTTTTAAATTGCAATTCCCAAATAAAATATTTCTAGAAGTTTTCCGTAGTTGTGACCCATTTCTTATCTTTAGGTTTCTTTTTAAATTGCATATTATTCGTTCTTGTCTAATTTATTTGCAAAATGTGATTTTGTATCGGAGGTTTTTCTTTTTAATAAAATAGACAATTGTAAATGTTTAAAACTTGAAAACGAAGAAATACATTTTTAAGAAAGAAATATAAAAGTCTAACAAAATGCGACGTATATTTTTAATTCCATGAGTGTAATTATTGTTTTGAAAAGTAAATATAAAGGACATGGCACACTTCTTATGTATTTGAGTCACCGACAGATTTTTTTAAAATTTTGATATTTTATTTTGGAAGTCCAAATAAGCATTTTCTTTCATTGCGCCAACCTTGTAGCTATACATGGTGATACCATAATATAAAGCCAAAAATTCTTAAAAATAATTATTTTAATTATTACAAAATACTGTCTGTTACCCTAGACTGATAAAATTAGGCATTTTTTTTTATATAAAAAGGGTGTTTATCTGTCTTGTCCTACAGGGTGCACGATTTATTAATGAACCAACAAATATACAGTCTAGTCGGATTAAATATAATATATTATGTCAGTTATTATTATAACCCATAGAAATTTCGTAACTTGGCAGTAACTCATTTATACATACAGCGTGTCCCTGCAAAAAGTCAGTTTTAGATACCGGGAAATTCAATATTATTGTTTTCCATATTTACGCATGCACCACCACCTCGACGTAAGTTAAAAAAAGTATACCCCTTGTGCATTGAAAATGACTGCTTTTGTATTCTAAAATTGGAGCTCTTTGGCGCTTTTAGATATGTGTAGTCGGGGTATAAAATTGCACAATGCTGTTCGGGTTGGGGATTATATAATAGATTTGTAAAATTGTCTACATGTCTTTGAATGAATCTTTCCCTATTTCGAACTTCTGCGCAAGCAAACCCTTATTTTGCTTTATTGTGTAATATTCTACCAACTAATTTCCGTATGACTGGAAAAAAATATAAATAAAACCGCCATATAATTTTGGTTCACCCAGTATCTAAAAATGACTTTTTTAGAGGGACACGCTGTATGTATAAATGAGTTACTGCCAAATTACGAAATTCCTATAGGTTATAATAATAACTGACATAATATATCACATTTAGGCCTACTGGACTGTATATTTGTTGGTTCATTAATAAATCGTGCACCCTGTAGGACATGACAGATAAAAACCCTGTACACGATAAAAAAAATGCCTTGTATGGAATATATATTCTTTTTATATAAAAAATGCCTAATTTTATCAGTCTAGGGTAACAGATAGTATTTTGTAATAAATAAAATAAATATTTTTAAGAATTTTTGGCTTTATTTTATGGTATCACACTGTATAGCTACAAGGTTGGCGCAATGAAAGAAAATGCTATTTAGACTTTCATAATAAGATACTAAAATTTAAAAAAAATCTGTCGGTCACTCAAATCCATAAGAAGTGTGCCATGTCCTTTGGTTAGGATGTGGTAAAAACATAGTTTTTTTATATGTGGGTATTCTCTGGCTAAGGACGCAAAATAAATTAGTTATTTTCATAGACAAATATACTAAAAAAGAGACTGCTTGATTCCGTGGATAACTTTGGGGACAAGATGAGTAGTGGCGACGCCAACGGCGTACGAAATGAATTATCAACGCCTGGCGGGAAATTTAAATTATAAAAGCATTTTTTTTGTTTAGACAAAACAGATAGTCTGGAATTTTATTGCAGAGCAGTTTCTAAATAAAACAATACAACTCAAATATTAAATATTTAATTTATAAAATATAATACTATTCACTACATTGTCTGAAAACTCTAAACTACAATTTTTAGCTTTGATACCTACTACAATAATTTCCATGAAGGACCTTGTGTCACTTCTTTCTGCTGTATGACACTTGGCCGTGGTACTTGGTACATGGCCGGAGCCGGAACTATGGCCAAGTTTTTAATTGCATCGATGGATCCAGCGCATTAAGCCCTAATTCATCAAACCGTTTTTAAACTACCACTGGAGAGTCCGATGGATTCCATTCAAGCGTGTTTATAAAATACTTGAGCAAAAAATATAAATAAAACGGAAGAGAAACACAACAATCCGCTAAGAATTGATAATTTCATAACAAACAGCGAGCTTTTTTAAACATTCCGTTTTAATTTGTTTCATCAGAACTTTTCATGACATCATTGACGTTCAGCGCATAAATTCAGCGTACTTTTTATCGATGGAATAAAGAACTTGCCCTATATCTTGTACCCCTTGCCCTTACAAAAAGTCCTACAAAATTATTCAACTTTGATGGCTTTTCATAAACAAATTTATTTCCAAAAATTTCACTAAAGCATACCTTAGACATACTTACTCAGAGTAATAATAGTTTTCGTCAAAGAAAATATACTGTTCGTTTTCGTTATACAAAAAACGTCAAGTAAAACTTTTTTAATCGACAATAATTCGACATAAACAAGCATCTGACGCCTTGTCACACCTTGTCTGTTAAAGTGAGGTTAGTTTAACAACTTAAGAAGATTCCCGAATCCGGTACGTCAAAAAAAAAAGGAAAGCCAAACTTTATGCTCTATCTCTCTCGAAATCCGTACGGAACGCGTCCCCCTTTTCGGCGTATCAATCAAGCAGTCTCATTTTTAGTACATTTGTCTATGGTTATTTTTAATTAATTCTAGACAGGGACAATAGAGAAGTCACATTTTTTTAAATTTCTTTGGTTCCTTACGTTTTAGATTTCCAGAAAAGGCAAAACATGTTATTTTATATTCGTTGATCGGTTAACCAAGTATAGGGTTTGTTCTTTAGATGATCTGCCGGTAAGTCTATATGTGGGTCTGTCGATCTGTCTGTGTGTCGATTTATTGATTCAAGCCTCATAATAAGTGTCAAAAATAAAATGGTATTTTTCCTTGCTCGGCAGTGACCATCCACAATAGGTAAAAATTTATAAAATAAGTATAAGTAAAGCTAATGATCTTGTTATAACTTAACCAAAAATACTTCGTAGGTAATTAACAACACGGCTTCACAAAAAAGTTGTCTGTAGTTTTGATGCAACATTTGTATTTTTTTTTCTCTCGAACACGAATCCGGGGTCAAGAAAAGTTGCTTAACTCAAAAAAACAGGTCAATAATACCAAAAAGCCAGGAAAAAATTACAGCCAAAAATAGAAAATTTGTTCTTTAATTTCCATATGTATATTTTTTTAAAAGTGACCATAAAAAATTTAAAAAATTATGTGTAACGTAACGTTTATTTTTCACCTCCAAGAAATCATCATTCTTCAAAAATTAACCGATTTATTCCAAATTTGCAGCACGAAAGTTTTGGGGGTCGCAAATCACGAATCTGAAGTCAGATTTAAAAAATTCCAAATTGCGGAGAAATGTCCATTCATTTCAAGTAATGAGGATTTGAACCCAAATCTGTAATTGGCAACCCATAAAGCTCCCATGTACTGACTTCGTCGTAAATAGGAGGAGTTTTACACATTTGGTCGCTATAGGGGAGCCGTCATTTTGAATTTGGTAAATCTGCCTTCGGATTCATGATCTGCGATTCTAAAAATCCTCATGCATCAAATAGAAGGCCAATCGGTTGATTTTAAGAAAATGATGATATTTTTAAACTCAGGAAAAACGTCACGTAATACATTAATTCTGAGGGTAAATTTTATTATATTTTTTTAATAAAAATATATTTGAAAAAAAAAGTATTTTCTCGTTAAATTTTTGATATATTGGACTTGTTTTTGAAAGTAAGGAACTTTCTGTGATGTGTAAGCTCAATTAAGGCTAAAAAGGGAAAACACTTCGGGATGTGTAATTCTTGCACTTAGTGCTATTAAAAAATATGTTTTCTTTTTAATAATGAAACAAAATTTACTCATATCTTATTTGAAAAAATAAATTCTAATAAGCATTTATTTTTAAGGTTAAATTACTGGAATTAATCGTACATTTTGTACTTAATAAATATTTATGTTATTAACCAGATGCAAAAAATGCTGACTTAATTACCTAAATTTGCCTTAATAACCGTAATTTCGTTTTTCCCTTTGAAGCCCTAATTAAGAACCAAATTTCGATTTATCTGCGATGTAATTCTAGACTTTAGGATCGCAGTTTTAAGTTACTCGCGGAGTTTTCCTTCGTTGTTCTTTATTTTTGTTATTTGGATATTTAAATTTAAGTTAACTTAATTTAGTTAAGTTAAGTTAGTCAGTTTTAGTTAAATTTATTTTTTAATTAATAATTTGTTTAAATTTTGCTTTTACAAATTTAAAATTTCATATATTTTTCAGTACTTTGATATTATAGAGAAATGATGCGAATAAAAAGGTAATTAAAAAAATTAAGTCGACCTAAAAAAACACTTAAAATTATGAAATGTTATCTTTTATACACATACTCAATTATCCAACAAAAACGAAATTAAAAGTGGGTTCGAAACAAATTGGAAGCTTACATTTTTCTTACATTTTTTTTAAGGTCAATACCATTAAAGCCATTAAATATAAGAGTTAACCAAAATAAAAACAAAATATCCGTACAAAACTAAGTGGATAAGACATTTTACTAAACAACTTTCTTTTTTTTTAATATTTGGAAGGTATTTTTCTTAGGTCCTGGCCCCGACTTAAAAGAAAATGTTAGCCCCTAATTTGTTTCGTACCTCCTTCTGACCTCGTTTTTGTTTAATAAATTAGTGTATGTATAAAAATATTGTTTAATAATTTTAGGGTTTTTTATCCATTTATTTTTTTAAAATTACCCTTTTATTTCGTAATTTTAAGTTTTATATAAGCACTTAAATATTTCTTTTGTAATAGGTAGTAATAGCTTCGTTGTAGGCAGTGAAAGATTTTGTTTATGATTTTCTTGCATACACTAGAATTGGACTTAGGCTGTAGGATGTTTTCCCTTTAACACCACACTCGTAGTTCGTATCAATAAGCCAGCCCGTTACGCTTACCAGTATTATTAGTACACTGACTTTACGCTCGCTGCTTCATCCGCGTGGACTATGTTCCCTTCCAGTTCATTACATCACATCACATCACGCTTCCCACGCTCCGTCTTCCATCACACACTCCACGTCGTGCTCTAAGCATTTTTTTATTTTATCGTATTTCACTTGCTATTATTCTTTTATATAAATGGAGTTTGTAATACAAGTAATAAAAACTTTTACTTCCCCTTTTAAACCCCTTAGGAAATAAGAAAAACTGAGTTCCTCCTGTTCTTGCCCGATCTGGGGACCCACTGTCAACCGCCGCACCCGGGTCTACTGTATACCATGCACTTTTCAAAAGGTTTGCATAGGAACCTTAAAAAGATCCATGGCTACAAAAATAAAGAAACATTAAAGAAACTGTAGACTGGAACAAACGGAAAAATCGGCAGTGGCGGAACACGCACATAGTTAGGGAGAACATAAGATTCTTTTTGGGGAGGTCAAGCTGCTCGCGCCTAAATCTGGATATCACAGCCGACTTGTATGGGAACAAAAAGAATTTGATAAACATACGGGCTATTTTAATTAAAATGAAGAAACCCTTAAACCTAATTAAATACACTTACATAGTAACCAGTGAGCTTGCGTCTGGATCCCAAGGCTCGCCTTCGTCACTTAGGTATAAATAAAACCTACGCCTGTGTGTAAGTCAGTCTGCAACCAGCATCGGAGATGAAAGGACCTCAGAAGAAGATTGCCACTCGTGCTAGCGAAACCTCAGGAAGAAATTCCAACCAACGACGGTCTTTAAACCCGACATAAATTTATTTTAGTTCGGATATACAAAATTTTATAGGTGTATGTATGTATGTATGTTGTCTACGCAATTTTCCGAAAAAAATATTTTGGCATCCCTTCCTATTGGCTTACATTTACTTCAACTTAGGAAATAGTAAAGATTACATTTAAATCTGTTCAGTACTTTTTATAATATGGACTAATACGAGGGAAACTATTTATATTTCGGGAACTGGCAACACTAATGTCAATAACTAAAATCTAACAACACCATAATAAAATTTGACATTTTTTAGCATAAACGTACTCATAACGTTTTAATGTACAAGTGCTATTTGTTTTTTTACAGCGAGTTTAGAAAATCAATTTAAAAAAAATGGAAATTTCAAGAGAAGGTTTTTGCTGAATTATTTTTCACAATTTTTGACGTAAATTATCTCAACAAGAATGTGTCGATAAACTCAGTTCTTTGTATGACAATAAATCACCATCAAAAACCATGGTATATCGCTGGTATGGTGAATTCAATCGTGGTCGTAGTTCCGTCACCGACGAATTCCGTGAAGGTCGTCCAAAATCGGTTGTTGTACCACAAATCATCGATGCAGTGCGTGAACTGATAATGCATGATCGTCATGTGACATATTGTGAGAAAGAGGCATTACACATTAGTTTCACTTCAATATATTCGATTTTGCATAAACACTTAGCTGTGTTCTCGTTGGATACCCCATAAGTTATCAGTCGCTCAAAAAAAGGCTCGCGTCAAGTGGTGTAAGGAAACGATTAAAAAGTTCCGTGGTGCTTCAAAAGACGAGTATAAAATCGTGACAGGTGACGAATCATGGATATATGCCTATGAGCCGGAAACAAAACAGCAGTTGACCTTGTGGGTATTCCAAGACAAGCTAAATCCAACAAAATTTGTTCGTGGAAGAAGCACAGCGAAGCAAATGGTCTCCTGTTTCTTTGGTCGAATGGGTCATGTGGCCACTATTCCGCTTGAGCAACGTTAATTCTGAGTGGTACACAACCATTTATTAGCCGAAAGTCTTGGGAGAAATTCGTAAAACTAACCCCCAAAGACGAATCATTCTTCATCATGATAATGCGAGCTCTCACACATCTCGTCAGACAACTGAATTTTTGAGCACTCAAAACAGAATTGAAGACTTATCCTCCGTACATTCCTGACCTGGCACCCAATGACTTCTTTTTGTTTTCGAATATCCAAGGTAAACTGCGTGGCCAACGATTTACGAGCGCCGAAGAAGCAGTCGAAGCGTTCAAAAACCGTGTTTTGGAGATGTCTCAAGAGGAATGAAAAAACTGCTATGACAAATGGTTTTAACGAATGTAAAAGTTCATTGATCATCAAGGGAATATTTTGAAAAACAATAAAGCCATTTTAGTTTAAAATATTTGTTATTATTTGCTATTTCAGAAATATAAATAGTTTTAACCCAGTTTTCAGTATAAAGTAAAAATTGTGAAATCAAAAGGTAATTTAGGAAAAATTAAACCGACTTTAAAATAAACTTAAAATTATAAAACATTTTTTTTTATATATACCCCAAATTAACCAACAAAAACTAAATTAAAAGTAAGTATAAAACAAACAGCTTTAAGTTTTTTGAGGTAAGAGGCAGCACATCTATCAAAGATAAAACTTAATTAAAACAAAAACTTGGCACCGACATAAAAAAAAATGTAGGCCTCTAATTTCTTTTGTACCTACCTTTAATTTTATTTTTGTTGAATAAAATGGGGTTTACACATATAAAAAATTATATTTTATATTTCTAGTCTAATTCTTTTAAAGTAGGTTAAGTTTTTTCTTAAATTACTTTTTTATTATCAATACTGAGGCAATTAAATAAAACCTTTACAAAACAAATTATATTAATATAAATTAAAATAGTATATTAATAATATTTTTATAGACTTTATTTTTATTGCAAACATACCTTTTAAATAACCGTTTTAAATATCCTTTGTCCCGGGTAGTTCAAAGGCTATCAACACTGTTTGCTATGTAATCCTGGATTTTATAGCCCCCAATTGCATCAAATCGAGAGCTAAAAGGTTTAATGAAATTTCCATTAGAGTTTAATGTCATTAGAGCTATTGATATTCTAAAAAAAAGTATTTTATCTAAATACTTTTTAGTTTATAACGTAAAAGCTGAGGAAACTGGAGCTAAAAAAAATATATATTTTTTGAACGTCCATAAATAAGGTTTTGCAGTCGAAATATTTGGGTTTAGTTTTTTACCTATAAAACTTTAAATCGATTTAAAAATTCTTAAATTTACTATAAGTAATAATGAAGCTTAAAATTTTTATTGTAACAATGGCCATCGTTATTGTTTATTGGATTTTATTGATTGGGTTGTTGATATTCTATATAAAACACGTATTTTATAATGTGAAAAGCACAGGAACATTCTAGAGGTCAAAAGAAAATACTTTTTATTAATGTTTTACCAATAATTTTACCGCAGTGGAATTATTTAAGTTTTAAATAAAATATAAATCTTTAACTTACTCCGAAATTTTCAAACATATACTAAAAAGTAATTACAGATCTTTTAAAGGAAATGTCTTACTTAAATTATTTTTGTAAACTTATCTAAACTGGCCAAGTCTTTACTTCTTGTTTGTATAAATTAAAACAATTAAAAAATGTATAATAGTGGTAATCCGTATAAAATTGTTATTCCTAACTAGCCACATTACAATTTTTTATTACCACCATTATTAAGATTTAAATAATATTAAAAAAGTACAGAGAGTCATTCGCTAATTTAGGTATTTAATTGTTTTTTATAATTATTACAATTAAGCTAATTATTAATATTACACTTAAATAACAACTGTAAAATAAGAATACCATGGTAATTAAAGTTATTTAATAGGACCCACCAAGCTAATACTAATCAAGGCATTGGACCTGAATGTAAAGAGTTTTTCCAATTAAAACGATATGATTTTAAAATTAAATAAAATAGAATTTTATATTATCAAAAGTACAATCAAAAACATTTATGTTTTGAATGCATCGTTTAAATGTCCACCTCAGCTTCGTGTACACGAGTGAATTCAACAAATCCAATTTTTGAAGACTTTGTGCAATAAATCGGGCGTAATTTTACGAATGCAGCGTTCAATGTTCAATCTCAAGGGTTTGTGACCTGTTTGCATTAACCTTAGATTTTAAATAACCCCACAATAAGTAGTCTATAAGTCAAATCACAGCTTCTTGGTGGCCAGGAACAGTTGCATTCTTGAAATTATCCTTACACCAAACTTTTCTTGCAGTATGGCGATCGTTTTATGAGCAGTGTGCTGCGTCTTGCTGGAACTACAAATCTTCTAAATCAAGCACATCCAAATTTGGCAATAAAATTTTTTCAACATCTTTCGATATCGTTCACCATTCACTGTAATGGATCTATAACCTCATTTTGTAAAATGGTCCAACAAAACATTTTTCCTAAACCACACCATACAGTTCCTTAAGGGAATGCAAAGACTTCTGTAAATCTGTTATGAATTGTTTTCACACCAGAAACGGCCATTTTGCAAAGTGCGCGAAAAGTGTCCACAAGAACCACCATTTTCGTAAAATTTGAGGACAATAAACAAACGTTCTTGAAGCAAGTATTTAGCCATAATCAATTGTTAGAGTTTACTGAACATAAATGACAAGGTATAACTTCATTACCATGGTTACTACATCATTAAAAAATCATGTCATTTTTATTGGTAAACCCTTAGCTAAAATAAACATACTTTTTATTTTAAAGTTTTACTTATGTGTGTTACTTGTGACATACATTTTGTTAACACTAAAGCTAAATTTAGCAATTATAGAGTCCCATTAAGTTACCATTAAATTATTTATTATATTAAAGGCATAATAGAAAATTTTTTTATAATAATTATAATAAAATGTTTAAGGAACATACATGATTCTTGTTGCTTGATCTTAGCTGTAGCTTTTACTTTTAACGAAATATCAATGGTACGTATTGATTTGTTTAATTTTGTCATTTCCATTAATAAGATGGTAAAAGCATGCTCATTAAAGTCTGGTAATAACCCTTATAAATTGGTTTTATTTATTGAACTACTTTAATTACAAAAAATTATTTTTATTTTGGGCATTTTTTATTAATTTCTCTCTAATAGTTAATTAAATCTTATTTCTAATTTATTTTAAATATAATTGGGGTTTTTAACGGTTTATTTATCTTTAATAATGTGACTAGATTAAAATTTCTAAATTCAATTAAATTATATATAATTAATGAACTGTTAATTATTATTTAATTGAAATAAAAGTTATCATTATATGTTTCTATATGAGCATATCATACTAGAAAACAGTTTAGAAACAATAAAACAAATTAATCATCGTTTTTTGGTAAAATACGGAAAAATTAAAGTTTTTTGCTCCAACAAATAAAGTTATTTTATATGTTAACTTTAATAATGAATATTAAAAAAGTTTAATTTAAAGATAGATGTTTTAGATTTAAAAAAAAAATTAAACCTCCAAAACAAATTTACATTTCTTATTTAAGGGCCTTATATTAAATAAATACTACAATAAAATTATTAACGGTTTCCTTTTTAATTATTTTTATCTTTACAAAATCTACCCACCTGTATTTCGCACGTCTGAAAACAATCTTTTTTACCAAATTACGTTGATACGCAACTTTCTTAAGTTTTAATTAAAAGATAACTAGGCCATAAATTAGTTATATCAGTCATAAAAAATTATTAATGTGAGTCGAGGGAAAGTGCCTATCGATAAATTTATGCCTGTGGGAAAATTTACGCACACTTTTATTTTAGACGTGATTAAGTTTGAGCGTGTTTTTGTGTAAAGTAGGTCGTTCTAAAATATTGTTCTACATAAATTAGGAATATCTAAGTTTAATCATTTTTGCCATAAGGGGTTTTATAAATGGCCTGTCTATAATAATTTCCAATCTTTTGTTACAGCAGTAATACTTAACTTGTGAGGCATGACCCTCCAGTCGAGTATAAAGAAATAAAAAGACAGCATACATAAAAAACAAGTCGATGGTTATAACTTAATCTGGAAATCATTAGCAGAAAAACCTAATAAACTTTTTTATAAGTATAAAATAAAATGCAATTACATATTTGGTTGGTTTTCTCTTATTTTAATGATGTTATAAAGTTTCGGATAAGAACTATTTTTTTATCAAATATAGTATGCGTACAAATGTATTGCGAATGGGTTTCCTAAATTTTATGGTCACCGCTATGATGAAGTGGTAACAATTTTTTAAAATATTTTTGATATTCCCTGTATATTGTCAATTCTTATTTTTTTATTCTACATGACAGTAATGATATACCACTAATTTTTTTCTTCAATTTCATAAAAAAAAATGGGAATAATTCCTTCAATTTTATATTTTAAAAATTTTAAAAGGCTTATATTTTGTCATGTAAAATAAAAAATAAAAATTGACACAATACAGGAAGTATCAAAAAATTTTAACAAACCTTGTTTTAAATTATTTGTGGCCTTGGGTCAATTTTCTAGGCAACCCATTTGTAATATAATGGTTCATATACAATATATAAAAAGGTCGGATCTTAGGCTACAAGTTTTTAAGAGTCTCTTAGCTTTCTCGATAGGTTGTTTATAAAAACTATTTCGTATTTAACTTCATATGAGACATATGCTATTTAACCTGAAACTAGAAGGCCAAAACACAAAAACTCAATGTTCTAACCTTTAATAATATTTTAATTACACATTAATAAAAGTGATCCATATAGTTCAATTAATTTAATGGCAATTTTATATTTTTATTTAAAGGCTGGTTTATGCAGACAACTTTAAGTTTAATTTTACTTTAGTGTAAGATCATTGCACACCAATATTTAAGCGCGTTTATACACACATTAAAAAAACTTTCACTTAACATTTTATTTAAGAAGTTGGCCAACTTTTATCTTCTTAGAGTTAAATTAAATAATAATGAAAATGGTCATGCGCGAGCAGTGTAACCAAACTTAAAATTCGCCTAGACCGAGCTATCAACTTTAACCTTTAACCCGATTTACGTAACGGACAATAAGGATGTCTTTATTAATTATTCTATTTATTAAATTATACCAAATCAAGCACCAAAAACAGTCAAAACATTGTCAATACTTAAAAAATGGTTTAATAATTATTAATACCAACCCAACGAAATTTTCGTGTTTCTCCGCTTGCGTTAGGTAAATGTAAATATTCTCTATAAATGGTCTAGAAATTTTAAAAGTTAAATTAAATTTAAATAAAAGTTAAATTAAAATTAAAGTTGTCCTTATAAACCAGCCTTAGGAGATTCAATAAATTTTAACGATAGATCAAACTAACTACATGGAGTGCACTACACGACAACATTATAGACATTTTTAATAATATTTAAAGGCTAAAAGTTTCTCTGTGCAATGCCTCAACAAAGGTATTAACGATTGGTTACTTAGCCCTTCGGCTCATGGTACTTTGGCAGGTAGCAGGAATAGTATTTTTTAAGATATAAGAAAATGACTAAACATATTGATTAACTCTGATTGCTATAAAAATCCTCGAAATTGGTCCTTTATGGCCATGTCAACAGGGGTGAGAATAGTTCAGGTCCTCAATAAGAAATCCGCGAATAAGACATCATGAATACTTATATATTATTTCGGTCAGGTAGAAATACGACCCTGTATGGTTGGGTGCGATAATTAGATCAACCTACCCTAAAATACCATAAATGCTAATTTCGAGGGTTTTTACTGTATTTAAAAGCAGTCAAGACTATTAGTCAATTTCTTATATCTTGAAAATACTATACCAAAGTCGGTGTTTCTCAGAAGAGGTCCCACTTGTAAAATGTCTATTTTTAAGTTAAAAAAAATATGTGGGTATTTGACATAAATATGCATTATTTAATCAATTCAATTGCTTTGAACTACTTCCGGTCCAAATTGTAAATGGCATCAATGGAAGATTTTCTCCTATTTCGATAGGATATCACATTTGAATACAAAATTTCCTCTTTCGGGACACGAAACACCCTCGTTCAATTTAAAAAAAAAATGCACATAAATACAATTTTGTAAACGTTTACTACGCCTTACTTGATTTTAAAATTAACACCAAAGCATTTTAAATTGAAACTTAAAAATATAAATATTTTACAGCTGGAGTGTCAAAAAATGACATATAAGGTGTCATTGTATTTAGAATATTATATTCAACCAAAGTAAGAAAAAATATACCTCTAGTGCTATAATATATTTAAAAGTACCAGTCATTTTTGGTGAAAGCAAAATGGGCCAAAATTTTACAGAGGGAAACTACTTTGGAAAAATACCAGTTTTGGTACCTGCCACCTGCCAAAGCCACCATTATCCGAAGTTTTTACTAGCCAATTGTTACTACTTGAGACACTTTTAGCTCTTATACTATGACGTCTGGCCCTCACGAGCTTTTGCTCTATAATTTATATAAAAAAAAATGTTCATTAAACTGATGTGCAGTGAACTCCATGTATTACTCCTGCATACTTCAATAAAGGCTGTTAAATTTTTGTTTTTAACTTATTTTATGAACCTAAAATCTTTGTCTCTTCTTTTATACTTTTATATTTAGTCTTACTTATTACATTTTATGGATATTCTTTCATTAAAGTACCCAAGAAATTTAGGTTTCATTGAAAATTAAAGGTTAACAGTAGTTTTCTATAACCCAAAATGGATAATAGCTTTTAGTTGTTGGAAATAAATGAAAACGACTTTTAAAATTTTTATTAAATACATTTTATTCGGTACACATTTCTAAAATAGTTTTAAAGTGTAGTATAATTTAGTTTTAAGCATTTTTCTTTTAAATAACTTTGTATTAAAGAAAGTTTCGAAGTATGTTTTACAGATAATTCCTGTATTAAATACCCCTTTAAGAAAGTTAGATTTTCTCTTATTTACTCAAAAACCAAATTTGTTAATTACTATGAACAAGTTAAAGTTATGACATGACACAAACCACTTGTATAGGTGAATGTTTTAATTTAATAGTAAGAGAAACACTTAATAAAAGCAGATGATAATTAATTTGTCGCTAATATAAAATCATATTTTTAAAACCCATGCTGCCAAAAATCACTAAATTGATGTCTTATTTATTTAAATATATATTCGACATTTTTCAACGTAATTTTAATTATAAATAATAACATTTTTTTTTCTAGGTAGGAGAATTTTATCTTGATATTTATTCAGAGGCTAATTGGTAAGTAAAGATATGTTCATTTATCTTGATAAAAAAATACAACAATGGTTAAATGTTTTATTTTATTAAACACCGTAACTTAATTAAATATAGAAAAACAAAAAAAAAACTAAAATACCTTAGAAATATTGGTATCGCAACAAAGGAAAGCTGAGCATAAAAGCATGTCAAAATAACCCAGCAACAAAATAATACAGGTCAAAATAGGGCCGTGATATAAAAGGGCTCCCTTATAATCAAAAATAACGAATAAAAAGTGAAAGAGTGATTTCATTTTATTAATTTTTAAATGAAATACTGTAAGTAAAGCTACCTAAATGAAAATAACAAAAAAATAAAATTACCAATATTTTAAAACCAAAACTTCAAAATATAACTACTAAGCAAATAAAATCTATATATAAACCTTAACTCTCCCAAAATGTAAAAGAGTAAAAGGAGGAAGCAACTTCTCGCCTGACAAATTAATTAAATACATTTTCGGAATTAATAATGAACAAAAGAATGGCCGTGGAATACCTAAGTTGAATTTTAAATACTTAAAAAATTATCCTTATCAACGTATTATCTAAAACTCGAGAAAAAACAAAAAGTTAAATTTAAAATAATTAATCTTGATATTTAAATATAAAACAAACTCGGTGGTTCCTATTTAATATTAAGAAAAAAGAAAAATATTTTTTAGCTTTCGATTTTAAACATATCTTGTAATTTTTGGTTACTAAAAAATGTTGATCTCTAGATTCTTCTTATTAGTCATGCAATTGACTTTTGCATAAAAAACCAACAACACATTTTACCATATTACAATTATAATAAAATAGTTTTGCAGTGCTGATAATAACCAAAGTACAGAATGTAGAGGAAGAGAAACCACCATAATTTATATTATTAGTGAAAAAAACTTTAAAAAAATATTAGTCATTAAAAAAGCTATTAAATAGCTAATAAAATAATTATTTGTTTTGACAATAATTGACAGGTCATGCTAATCATCTTTGTAAATATGGGAGACATTCCAGTATATACTTTTTTCTACAGAAAAATAGAGTTTTTTAGAAACAGACGGGGTCGTCGATAACTAAAAAGGATTTCTACTTTTTATCTGAAGATTGGAGATAGGTTTCGAAGACGTAATCGTCATAGTAAATAAAACCTACTACACTTAGATAATAAAGCATAGAAATAAAAATGAATAAAGGGATATGGACTCCGAGAAACGAGCAGGATTTCGTACAGGCAGATCAACTATAGGTCATATCTATTGTCTAATTCAAGTTATGGACAAAAAAGTTGCCTTCATTAAAGAACTTTGTTTGCTTTTGATAAATTTAAAAAAAGCCTATGACACTGTGCCCTAAATTAGGCTTTGAAAAGCACTAGAAAAAACAAATATTGATGTAATTTTAATAAAAAGGTATAAAAAAAACCTCTACGGTGCAATTACAGCTCAAATAAAAAGGAAAAATAGATTTTTATAAGATTTAAAGGTAAATAGCTCCTAAAAAAAGCCTGCTGCCTCTCCTCAACATTGTTTAAAATATACCTACAACAAGTATTTAGATCGTGGAAAAGAAGTTGCAGGTCCATCAGTATACCACTGGACGATGACACTCCACTCTTCACACTCCGTTTTGCTGACGACCAGATACTGGTAGTCTCTAATTATGATGATAAGAATATATTACTCAATTTAAGAATATCGTTAATGAAAGCAAAAAATAAAGTTAAATAAAACAGAATATATGCTCATTGGTGGAACAAAGCAAGTCCTGATACTAGTGTCCGGAAAATAAGTGTGCAACGTTTGATGACAGACTTCGGGCGTCAAAATAAATCTATTAAAGCAAACTTACCTATATCCGAAATTGCTTTAATTAGCCTGCAGAGGGCGTCAAAGATTTAAAAAATTGTTTTTTTCAAAATTTTTCAAAAGCGTGCAAGTCAATTTCAATAATTTTTGGTGATGAGTCTCGGGCTATAAAATGACGTTTGCTGTTTTCAGAGTTATCCACTCTACTCAACCTAAAGTATTATAAACGTGACGTCATATGTACCTATATCCTCTGGTTTTTTATTCGTCATTAACTTACTGATAAATTAGATACCGTTTTCTGGTAAAACAATGTATTTGGAAGATTTGGTGTTTTAATTATGTTTTTGTGCTACTAGGACATTTAAAATTTCAGTTGACAAATTGATTTCAGAGTTTGAACATTAAAGCCACTTTTTTTAACTTCTAAAGTCTTTTACTATTACGGTAAATATGGACAACTATACGAACTCCGAAAAAGTTGACATGCTTTTGGTGTACGGGTTTTGCCAAGGAAATGGACTTTAAAGTGTTAGGGTTTACATGAAGAGATTTCCTGACCGTCGTTTACCAAATCACCAAACATTTGCAAGTATTGAATGTCGTCTTCGGGAAACGGGTAGCTTTGAACAAAAATTTGAAGGTAGGGTTCGTAATCGGACAACTCGAACTGTTGAAAACGAAGAGGAAATTTTGTTAAGAGTTGAAGAAGAACCAAGTATAAGTATACGAAGGTTGGAAAGTAAGTTGGTGGTTCCTAAAACCACCGCAAATGATGTTTTAAAAGAACAATTGTTGCACACGTATTACATCCAAACAGTTCAGGAACTTTTGCTCATTGATCCTCCCCAGCGGCTCCTATTTTATCAATTTATTTAGAACGAAAGAATTTATGATCTAAATTTTACTAAGAAAATATTATATACCGATGAGGCGACATTTACAAGATCAGGAGTTACCAACCTACATAATGAACATGTTTATGCCGATGAAAATCCTTATGCCATTAAAGTTACCCACCAGCAACATCAATTTAAAATAAATGTTTGGGTAGGGATTATCGATCAATATTGGTCACTGTAATATTACCAGACAAATTGAATGGAAATATTTGCCTTAATTTTTTGCAAAACACTTTGCCAATTCTTCTGGAAAATTTTCCCCTTACAATTCGGTAGGGACTGTGGTATATGCATGATGGAGCGCCACCTCATTTTTCCGTGGTTGTTCGACGATACCCTTATGACCAATACCCTCATAGGTGAATTGGAAGAGGCAATGATGCTCCAGTACGATGGCCACCACGTTCTCCGGACCTAAATATGTGTGATTTCTTTTTGTGGGGTGCTCTTAAAACCGAAATCTATAAGACTCCTGTGAACACACGCAAAAAATTGTGTCAACGAAATTTAAATCTTAATAATCCCGAGACATTAAATAAAGTTTAAGTTAATTTTTTAAGATGGGTAAATAAGTGTATTCAACAAAATGGTAGTCACATTTGCTTAATTTATGTTTCGTTTTAATCGAGTTTTTTTTTAATTAATAATAAAATGTTATGCCCGAGCACGTAATTGAAAATGATTTTTTCAGGGAATTTTGGATACAGGTAAGTTTACTTTGATAGATTTATTTTGACGCCTGGAGTCTGTCATCAAACGTTGTACCCTGTATAGAAACCAAAATTTCTTAAGGATCTTTATAAATAATTTTAGGTTAAAATTTATTATTTCCATAAGAAACTCTAGTTCTGGTATTGTAAAATTTTGCTGCAGTCCCTACTGCGGTCTATAAAGTGTTCCCCTTTACTTCTTTATGACCCAAAAATGCTAAATACTTTGACCAACTTTTGGAAATTTAGGTTAATTCTCAAAGAGAATTTGTTTGAGTTATAAAATATTTTATGAAAATAAAGTTTCGTATTAAAAGCCAAGTTAAATTTATGGCCCCTATTATTTACGCCAAGAGATAACACAAAAATTTTTAAACTATACTTAAAATACGGTGAAAATGCTGCCGCAGTTTAAAGAAAATGAAAAAGAAATTTGATGAAAAAGCATGTTAAGTATTTGGAAAATTACCTGTTTTAGCACCCCCGAAGCCGTTTTAATTATATTTTTGCCATTTTTACTTTGAAAGCAACACTTGCAATTTTAATGATTTTAAAAAATTTAGGTAATTTCTTTTAGGAGGAATAATTATAACCTTAATATTCGTTTGCTTTTTATTTGGCATCTACTGTAGTAAAACAAAAATAAAATAATTAAAATGACCTTAAATAAAACGTCAAATTTAAAGTTTTTTATTGTGTTTTGCTGCCGTAAGACATGCTGAAGTGTTTTAAGATTTGTTTAATACTAGAGGTCAAGGAAAAAAAAAGGAAACAAAGTGTATTGCTTATTTAGAATTTTGGAATAATGGAAAATGCAAAAAAATATATATACAGGGTGTCCCAGAATATGTGGGCAATCTCCCCTCCTCTACGGATATACAGGGACACAACAGTCGCCCCTGAAAATTGCTTTTTTTAATTACCTTTAAAATACTGGATGAATTTAATAATTTTTTAATATGATGGTTACTTACTACTAAAAAAAACACTTATTGGTCGGTTTAAAACTGGTGGTTTAGTTAAAATACCATGTTTCCAAAAAAAATTTTCTAATAGTAGGTTAAATATTTTTAATACGTTTCTGCGACCCTTAATAATTGTTGAAGTTTTAAAGAAACAGACAAAGAGACAGACCGTTAAAATCATAAGAGTTTGCTCAACTCTGCAACGCAATATTAAATTTTTTGTATCTATTATTAAAAATATATTTTCTTAAAATGCTAAACTTTCCATAACAACCGTTGTAAAGATCTAGCATTTCCAAAGTTAAATGATGAAGGTCGTGAAATGCTTTTAATTTATTATTTTGGTGAGAAATTGGATAAATACAAATAAAATGAAAAACGTACAGGGTTTATTTCTTATAATTTGAATTTGGCATGCTTTTAAGGGTAATATTTTAAAAATACAAAAAATGGTTTGAACAAAAGTTTTAAGATTTTTTATTAGATTCTGAATATGATACTTAAAAAAAAAACAAGTGACAATCGAAAAATAAAAAAATAGGAATAATTTCTTTTATGAAACACTCTGTACTTTATTAAAAATATGAAATGAGTTTTTCCCCTTTTTAAAAATATACCATATAAGATGTCTATGTTTGGATAAGCAGTTTCGTAATAACTCTGCTTTAAATTTTCATTTTTTATGTAATAGAGCACCATTCTTTAGATATTGTAAGCCGTAGAAGCCAAACAGAACTTCTATGTTGGATTCCGCTTGGCCAAGGATGAGAAAAGATAACAAAACAAAGAGATTAATAAAATATATAAAACATACTTAGTAGATGTGCTAACCGACTAC
>JAHBCN010005568.1:0-54542 GCA_019359885.1 Listronotus oregonensis | reverse complement strand
TATTAAATTTTTATTAACGAGGCAAATCTAGTCCATAAAAAAACTTTATTTTTTTGGTTTTTGGCCCTTTTTGGGAAGGGAGTTTTTTAAAATTTGTTACTTTATTATCACCTCATATTTACGAACAACAATATAAACTACCAGTTAGTTAAATTTTTGATAATGATAAAGCACTAAATTTCAAAATGACAACGTTAATTCACTACTAACTGTATTTTTATTGTTGTTTATAAATATGAGGTGATAATAAAGTAACATTATTTAAAAATATATTAGCATAAATATTACTTGCAAACAGTGTAACCGAAAAATCTAAAGTTTTTACTATGAACTTAGATGTGCATGCTCTTTAAAAATAAGAAATTTTCTCCAACATAATTAGGGAAACCAATAATTGATTCCATTAAAATTTACATGGGATTTCCTATATCCCGCCTGACGCTGCACCACCCAGTACCTATCCATAGTGCGAGTCTCTAACTTGGAATTAATTAAATAAATCAAAAACAAGTTATTTTGATTAGTATTTTTAGTCCCGCTCTTTTCTTTAAAAGTGTTTTGTACAGTATGTCCTAAATTTGAGATATGACATTATCAATAATTTGTTTAAATCGAAACCCTAGTATTTTTAAAGCGCAATTTTAAGTTATACCTAACTATCTAATTTCACATTTTTCTGCCGTGCCCTTTTCTAAATATTAAATAACAAAATTTTACTTAAAAAGTAAACTATATTTCGGAATTCCAAAAAACTTCTTTATGACACACCCTCAAAAAGAGCATAACATTTTTTGATATCGGCATCCTAAACAATCGTAACAAGATGGCAGCTGTCAGATTTGACAACTGTCATCCTGTTATAAAAATTTTAAAGATCCTTTTTTGTTTACAATGACATTTTACGTTGTCAAGTATGACTTTTGAATATACATGGTGTGTCATAAAGAAGTTTTGATTTTTTTGTGGATCCCAAATTTAGGCATGCGGAATCGATTTACAAGGGTCGAAAACATCATCCCTTAAAATGAAAGGTATTCAAAGCCCGAAGATGGGGAAAGGTTAGGGGCGCCCCCCGCCACGGTGTTTTGGGCACACTAAAGTATTTTCATCCTTATTTTTATTATTGGGAAGTTGGGATAAAAATACTGTAGTGTGTCAGACACAAAGTGGAGGAGGACCGCTTGACACATTTCCTATCATGATTGAGGAAAATATTCTTATTTTCTTAACCATCCCCTACCCCAAATTTTTACTATGTATTAAAGGAACATTATCAATGTAAAAAAATATAGTTTATTTTTTAAGTAAAATTATCTTAGTTAATATCCAAAAAAATGACACGGCAGATAAATTTGAAATCGGATAGTTATGTATAACTTGATATTTCATAGAAAAATCAGCTGAGCCGAGCATTTTTCCATAAAATAACTTGTTTTTTTTTTCTTATTTATTGAATTTATTCCAAGTTAGATACTTACATTGATAAGGCAAAGTATTACTAAATACCATTGAAATTTTTTGGAAAATAAATAACTAGGGGCAAAAAAACAAAATTTTAAACGTTGTTTGTTGTTGCTGTAAATTTATTTTTAAAGCTGCAGTATTTTTACCCCTTTTAAGCAACTGAAAAGCACCATCCTATCTGTTTCTAATTACTAATCTAAAATTTATAGGCATTTGTATTCCCCAAATACTATTGATGGGACGAGTCGAGTGTTTTTAGTATACGGGCATTTTATATAATTCAATATTTTTTAATATTTTGGTAATGGATTTTTGTTTATAACTTCGTTTCACGAGGGTTTGTATTTTGGTCATCAATTGCCTTACCTTTTTTAACAAATTAAAAAAGGTCAAAAACAGACTGAAAAAAAATGACGTAAAAAAGGGGTTGGTCGTTTCTTAAAATCAAAATGGCTGCCGTTCAGCAGCTGATTTTTTAAAGCTACAAAATAATATCCTAACATATGGGTTATGAAATTTGTAATTTTTTTAAACTTAAAGAAATTGTTTTGTCAAAAGTAACGTCAGATTTTATTATCATTTTCGTATTTTTATTTGTAAAATGTCTCGACGGTATTCAGAAGGTGAAAAAAAATATGATTTAAACCCTATTGACTATTTCACCAAAGAGTGGGAATTTCCCGTTACCACTTACCGGTTTTAAAGGGAAGTAGATTTTTTATTCTTAATGTTGTTTTCTTTATAAGGTAATTATTGCATATACGGTTTTCTTTATTTTTGAATTATATGGTAAAATTTTTATATAGTCATATTCCAGTGTCCTTAGGGATTGCAAATATACTACCGGAGAAGAGAAATTATGTGTTTTAATATTTTTTATTTTAATTTGAAAATTTAAAATTACCATTGATTTTTCCATATAATGCGAAAACTCCCCCTTAAAAGGAACGTCAGCGTAGTGTTGCCAAAAACAGGGTCTTTTCGAATACGTTCCCGCATTTTCAAGTCTGAAAAAAATTGGGAAAAATAAAAAAACCGCTTTAACTAACCAAAATTAACCATGACCAAATTTTTTAGAAAATTCAAGAGCACCTAGTCGGTCAAGGTTAGTTTTGGTAAGCAAAGCAGCTTTTTATTTATCCCAATTATATTTAGACAGAACCAGAATATCAAAATTTGATGGCCGAAAATTATTAAGTCCCGCAACACTGTTGATACTTATTTTGTTTACAATTAGAAAGTTAATTAGTTTATTATCCAAGAAACATATATTTCCTTTTTTTGTGCAATTTTATATAACAAACCCATGACTACTGAGGGCATGAAAAATGGGAATATGTATGGGCAGGTCCACATTCCATCCTATGATGTAATTTTTGACATTGTTGTAAAACATGATTTTTGTGATTAATTTTTCAATGACGTCCCGTTAAGACGCTTAAAAACCCCCCGCCTAGTCGCAAAAAATATGGCTTAGATTTATTTTAACCTATATTTTTTTAAATTTAAATTAATTTTTTTTTTTCCCATTTTCTGCGTATTTTGTCAATAGTTTTTGTTTTGTGTGTTATGTTTAACTAAAAATTATAAATTTTGTTTTTCCCCGCCCAGCACTCAAATTCACTCCAAGATCCAGTAAGTTTTTTGGTTGAAAAAAAAAAATTAAACACAATTTCTCTTCTCCGGAGGTATTTGTTTTCCAAAGGATATTAAAGTAATTTTTTTAAAAAAAAAACATAAAACCAAAATAGAGAAAACCGAAAATTGTTATTGATAATTTTTTTATTATGCGATTTAAAAATCCATTTTCTAAAAGGGGAATTTCGATTCTTTCATCATGAGAAACAAAAAAATCAAAAAATTTTAAAAAGAATAACGTTATTTTATTTTTAGGTAGATAAAAAATTTAATCCGCCGATCCCTTCCCCAATCAAATTTTTGATTTCTTTCCCTTTTAAATTAAAAATTTTTTGGTAACGGCATGAGAATTAAAAAAAATTTTTTGAACACAACTAAACCCCTTTTTAATAGCTTTTTTAAAGTATCAAAAATTTGTCCCTTTTTTGGAAAATTAAATTTTATGAATTAGCTAGACCCCCCAAGTCATGACGTCAGATGACGTAAGTACAAACCCTCGTGAAACGTTCTATACACTATCGAACATAAGTATTGCAACATATTGATGATTAAAAAAACAGTATGATATTTAACGCATACTCGAGAGCCTGTTCTAAATTTAACATTGTTTTTCGAGTTTTCGAGGATTGAAACGTTGATTCTTTTGACTCGTCTCATTCGATTTAAATTAAAAATATTGTATCGAATGGCGAAAATGCAAGGTCTAGCAGCTCTATTTCTTGCAGAAATTAAGGGTTTTTTTGCTGGTCTCCTAATGTATAACCGAGCCTGCACTAATATTATTTAAATAGTTCGACAGGAAATGTCTATATGGGGTACTTCGGCTTTAATCTGAGGACCTGACTTCTACCTGTCATGCGTCATCAACCTGTCTGCGTGTACATTTGTTTTGCTTGGCCTGCCTGACTTGAGAGTAGTATCTAAATGATGTATTTCATTAAAATATGAGGTTATCCGTGACTGAGAATTAACGAAAACCTTTGAGCAATAGCAGCTTGTTTTTCTCCATACTGGAAAGCTCTTAAAACTCGGGACATTAAATCTTTGGATATAGCAATTCCTGCATTACTTTTCTGAACCAGAAATACTTCTTTGAACCGTTAAAGAATTCCAAGATGCAAACTTGAATTACCTTTCAAAACCACTGCATAAACGCAATAAAATAGGTTAGTTGCAATACTCTCGACGCTTAAAAAACAGCACACTAATAAACATCAAAGCCTAAAATCGTAAATTTTGAAGGAATAGTGTTTTGTTGTGTCAGATATGATCACGGCCAACTTGAAAAACAATGTTGTTGTTATGTTTAGAGCAGGCTTTCGAGTATGCGTTAAATATCATCCAGATTTTTGAATTATTGCAATACTTATGTCCGATAGTGTATGTATTCAGTTTTTTATTCTTGCATTATAATATTGTAATTCAATTTAATTTTACAACTGAATTTTAAAGAACAAATAGAAAAATTATATAAACTTACACTTAATTGTTATGCTATTAAATATTTTTAAAAATAATTCAGATAGATACAAAAGACATAAAAATAACATTTTCTTAATGGAACGCCCTATTTATTGATTCGTTTTTTAAAGCGTCTCATTGTTTTCAATTCTTTTATTAAAAAGAATTTCCTATTCATTTTTAGTAACAACAGTCTTAATTATTTTGTATATTTCACTTTTACCAGTATATATTAAAAGTAGTAAGAAACGATAAAACTTTGACAGAATATTGGCTTTTTGTACTTTGACATTTCTCACATGTCTTGTTTCCTTTTTCCATTTTCTAATTTAAATTGCTAATTTTTCATATAAATAAAATTAATTCTGTTGCTACTTAAAATGATAACGAAATTATTTTTATTATAGCCTATTAAAAACCAATAAGATGCCTTCAAAAACAAACCAGTAAGTTAGGTGTCCCATTAAAAAAATGTCAAATTTATGCCCTATCTCTTTTGTTTCATTTCTTTTCAATTTAAAGAATACACAATATTATTGTTTTACTTTTTGTTTAATATGAAAAAGGCTACAAATATGGCTCTATTTAATCCTTGTTAGATAGCACTATTCTATTTCTGAAAAGAATTTTGAAAAAGTAAAACTTCTGATATATTTCAAATTTAGTAGTTTCCAAACTGTTAAGAATAAAAACTTGCGAATTTGCCCTTATTTATCAATAATTTCTGTCTTTATAGTTTTTAAAATACCAGTGGTGAGCCTTGAGTTCGTAGTACCTTGTATAACTTTATTTGATAATTGGTGTATGTATAATTGTTGTTGAATTTCAACAAACTCTATAATCCCGATCTGTGTATTTAGTTTAATATTTTGAATTTGTTATTGCGTATGATGGGCAAGTTAATTTATATTATTCTTCATTCATAATACTCCAAAAAAGAAAACAGTTTAAAGAGGGATTTTTTGTCACTTTTCCAAATAACAGTACAGAAATTATATGCCCATTCATGTAGAAATTCGAAGACATGTGAGAACAATGCACTACTGAATTGAGCTTATAGAGCTACTTGGTTTGAAATCCCTTTCCGGGCAAAACTTTATTAAAATATCGCATTTTTATATAATTTAGGTCGTCTAAAATGACTTCCTGAATAAAACATGTATATGATTTTTTTTTAATTGATAATTTAGCCTAAAAAAAGCTCGCTCCTTGGGAAAATTTATCATGTTTAATTTTTCAGAATATCTTTTACTAACAAAATCTTGATTTACAGGAAACCTAAAATATTATATATATATTATATTATAATATATATATATATATATATATATATATATATATATATATATATATATATATATATATATATATATATATATATATATATATATATATATATATATATATATATATATATATATATATAATATTATAGTATATATATATATATAATATATATATATATATATTTTTATATAATAATATATTATTTAAATAAAAATTATTATGTTTTTATATCTTAAGTATATACAATTTAGATGATGATCGACAAAAACTTTAAAGGAAAAACATGGTTACGCTACATGTAAGTTTTTTCGGAAAAAGCGACCGGAAGGTAGTGGTCAGAGTTTCGGCTCGCCACCCTGGCAATCCGGGTTCGATTCCCAGCCGGAGAGACATTTTTAGGTAGTAGTTATTTAAAATAACGTCCGTGATGGCACTACCGCATTGTCTAAAAGGTGCTGTGAAATGCAACATTTGTTGTGTTTGTGTTTCAGTGCTTGGACAAAGTTGACGGAACTGGGAAGGAATGGGTTAAACACCGGAAAACCCGGCACTCACGGTACTTTGGTACTTAGGAGTATGTGGTATATCATATACATATAAATATAATAATCCTTCGTGAGCTGTCATAAAGATAAAAAAACAATCAGAAAGGGTTGCTAAGCTTTGAAAAGGTGAGGGCGAGCTGAGAATGCCTGAGCAAAGCCATCCGGGGGTATAATAGCCCCCAATCTGCAAGCAAGACCATATAAATTTACAAAAATTATCAAGAAAGATCAAGTTAAAAACATATTTCAGACAATTATAACAGTGTTACCACTAACATGTCGTCGACCTTTAGAAGTAAAGAAAGGTCAATAAAACAATTAAACACAAAACCTTCTCAGACAGTTCACGGAGGTAATGTACCTCTCTTCCTTTGAGGTATTTATACATGTTTTTGTTAACTTTATTTATCCTATTTTGTCGTGTCGAATATGCCCTAAAAATATTGTGTCCTAATTTCTGGATATCCTGTTCATCCGATAGCCAAAATAGGTTATCGGTCTGAGATGAAACGAGCAAGGTATTTTTACTTTTCTCTAATTTTGTGACAAAATTTCACATTCTGAAAAATTAACAGCGAAAATGTTCCCACGTGATGAAATGCCGTACCTCGGATTGTGCATTAAGTCATTGTACGATACAGATAAAAAATTCTTTTGACTATACATACAAAACGCTTATTCTAGAAACACAATACGCTTTTATGATCAGGAATACAAGGCGGTTGACAAAAGGTTCGAACAACATTAACCAGTCGAAATATACAGTGAGTGACATAAGGTGGGCCACATCTGCAAGTTACTGATTTTTCATAAGAAAATATTTGTTCCCAACGTATGGATACCCAAAAAAAATTGGACACAATAAAAATAACAGATTTTTTTGATATTAAGTACCTAGGAATATTTTGTAAAAAGTGTTGAGCTTTAATAAACGCGTTTTTTTATTATTAATATAACACAACATAAATATAACACAATATAAATTTCCATTAATTATTAGCGTACAGTATTGATTTTTAAAATTTTAATTAATCAAAGCCATAATTTTATATTTTTGGACACTCTGTATATTTTACATTAAATTAGATACTATGAGAATTCGCTTTTCTGTGTGCACAAACGTTTAGAACGAATATATTTTTCTGTGAAATCAATAACAAAAATTCGTTTATTATGCCAGCTTTATACCAGTCACTGTAAAAAAAGCTTTATTTACATTAAAAACATATCAGGAATTTGATTAGTAGTTAATCTCACAATTTCAGGGGATAAGTTATATTTTCGTCTATTTATACCCTAGATCCAAAATAAACTTCAGTAACGTCACTTTCTGTGTTCCCTTTAATATAAAAGGAAAATAGTAATCATGAACATCCCAAACCGTTCCCGTATGTTTTATTAAGAAAACAAATCATTTACCTTTATTGGCGTTATCTTTGAGAACGATTTTAAATGGCACAATCATATTATATTCATAACCACAGCAGCTTCGAAAAATATCGGTATCCTCTTGCGAAGCCAGACAGTAATTCTTCGATTCTAATCTGTATACCCAGTATTCCAAATCAGACCCTTTCTAGAATATTGTTTTATTAATTTCTTGTTGAGATTACTCATCAGAAAAGTTTTTATAAAAATGGAACCGTTTCGGTCATGGTCCCATTCTATAGAAAACTTTTCTGGTGAGTAAACCCAATGAGAACGTATTAAAACATGAATCCGCTACAACAAAATAGAATATTACATTATATGGGCTTTCCAGACCTCTTTGTCGTGGTCTGTTGGTATTTCTATCTGACGTTTCGTCTACTACTGGGACAGGCATCACAAGTGGGTCCGAGGTCGAAGTATTCTTCCTGACGACTCACGGTTGACTGTGAGCCGTCAGAAAGAATATTTTGACCTCGGACCCACTTTTAATAACGCCTGTCCCAGTAGTAGCTGAAACGTCAGATAGAAATACCAACGGACCACGGCAAATAAGCTCGGAAAGCCCATATGATGTAGTTAAAGTCGACCGTGAAAGCTTAACACTTCGATCTAGAATATTGTTTCCATTTCTAGGAAATTGAGCCTTCCACAACTTTTAGCATTCTTGCTTCTATTCGTAAATGGGCCGTTCGCCTTATTAAAGACCCCACTCTTACCAAAAAGGTTCCTTTCCTGGCCCACTTACGAGCTGTGGGGAGCTGTCAAGATTGATTCACACCGGAGGCAGCGCAGGTTCTTGGGCTTTTTGTGCTTAATCTCCCATTATCTTTTATCAACCAAATCCCTTCCCATTAATATTCTGTGGTCTTCCTTCTACCCAAAGTTTCTGCATTATAATCCCGGAGACTGGTTGGTTGTTTTTATATTCCTGTGTTCATTTTCACTTGCCCAAATAATGCCTTTTGTGATTCAGAGTCAGATGGGCACCGTAGAACAACCAGTGCCTGCCAGGTATGCTTAAAATATAGATAGTGAGTCTCTTCTAATGTGAAAGTTTCAGAGGGTGGTAATACCACAGAACCTAGACCTCGTTAGGTCCTTTGTACTTTCTCTTGTAGGCGGGAGATTAACTGGGTCTTTCAGCTTATTGATTTAATATAGTTTACGACGTTTTTATGTGGAATCTCCCTAATTTCGGCCAATAGAAGCCAGTTTGTGCCCAGCATGAAGTTCCGTTCAAATGTGAGGGCGAGACAATCGCAAAGAATATGTTCCACGGTCTCATTTTCTTGTTCACAGTCTGCAAATTTCTGTTTCAATTAAACCCATTTTAAATAGGGGTCCTCGTAGCCCGCACTGTCCAGTTAGAACGCCCTTAAATACTTGGAGGTTCCATCTGGATATCGTAAGGCATCTCTTCGCTATTTCCTTGTCTGGATAGCTTAGCGGTATTTTTACAAGGTTGCAGTTCGAAGTTTTATCCCACTTTTCTTTAAACAAACGATGGGAGTATACTTTTATGATGTCTGTTATCGCTGCTGTTGTCAGTCCAATGGTGGGGGCGGGACCGACAAGCTTTCGTCCCGCAGCCGGCCTGGCTAGCAAGTCAGCGGTATAACTCCCTTTAGATATATCATGCCCCTTGATCCAGGTTAAGTTGACCACGTTATTTTGAGAGATAACAATCAAGGTATGTGACATTCGAGTACAAGTCCTGAATTAATGCGTGGTCTTTTCAGGATCTGTAATGACTCTCTTACAGGGTGTAAAAAGTATGATGTTCACGATAGTGGAGCTCAAAACAAGTCGAAAAAGCCAAAAACACATGGGTCAAAAGTTAACTTTTTTCGAAATATGGTTTCGTAGAAGCGAACGTTTTTTGCAAATTTTGCATATTTACTCTTTTTTTAAGGATATGTTTATTTATATACAAATAATAAAAATTACTTCTTGCAATTTATTTTGATATTTAATTTAAAATTAAAATTATGTAAAAAACAATACATTATTGTTTGGTTAATATTTGTAATTAAAAAATAATAATTGTACTCACCACAAATAGGCTAAATATTCATTTTTAGAGCACAAATTATTATGTTTTAAATCAGCACTTTTTTATTTTGCTTGAAGAATAAGATTTCTCGGTTGCACACATCTGGTTTTCAAAACTCTTGGACACTACAGTTGTAAATTTATAACATATCCGCATTTTTCCCGATTTAAAAACAACCAAAAATGTGGCGACCGTTGAACACGTATTTACAACTGACTACACAAGGACAAGGCTTCTAGCTAGGTAGCTCTGTTGCCAATTGTTTTTTACATTTTTAACTGGGGGAAAAATTATTATTAGTATTTTTTTTATTTGTAAATTAAAACATTTGAAACTTTATTTTATTAGCAAATTAATCTAGTGATAAGCGATTGAGACAAAAGTTTCAGGTTTTCAGAAATAATTGCTTTCTAAGTTCAAACTTTGACATCGTTTAGACCAAAATCTGTCAAGTTTTGACACATATGTTATATGAGCTTTTCGACTTGTTTTGAGCTCCACTATCGCCCATTAAAATTATGAGCATCATACTTTTTACACCCTGTATAATATATAAGGGTGCCTATGGTTGAGTCAATTTCTGAAAAGTTACTTTAAGATATCTAATTTTTATTTTCATAAAAGTAGTGAATAAGACTGATATAAATTCGAGTAAGAGTGAGATTGACTTCTTTGCCAAAAGTAAGTTTATGTTAGTCAGTGTTCGTAAATAGTTTATTTAAAAACTCAAACGCACAAAAATTTTCATATATGAAACCAGTTTTGAACCTTTTTGTCAAGCTTTTCAATTAGAAATCAGTACAAAACGCTTAAATTCTAAATAGTTTTATGTGCATTGTGTATAGATATATAAAAAACCAAACTTACAGCTTAATAATATTTGAACCAATCCAAAATAAATTCCTATTGGTTTAATATAACTTTGTAACGCTGTAGGATCGTTTTGGTCACGTGGTGTAGCCGTTTTTAATATTTCCTTTAATAGAAGCACACAAATTGTTAAGTTATCTGTTAGGGGCACAGATTTGTGAATAAATATTATTTTTCTTTATTAAAGATTATTCTAAATCAACTGAAAAATTTTGCAAAAAGCGAAGTTTTACAGGTGTAAGATATATTCTTGATCCTATGGTGATTTATAAAGTTGTACCTTCAAGGTTTTATGTGCAAAATAAATGTTGGTATGTTGTGATTTTACGAGAAAACAAAGCGCCCAGCGGCAAAAAGATATATTGGTCACACATTTAAGAAACAAAACTTTATTTTTGAAACTAGTTTAGGCTATTTAAATTTTTGATTTTTTAAGTAAAATATAAGCGTGGGAACTGCTCATACGTGGAAAACCGCATGCTCTTTGGGGTTGGAAAAAATAAAATTGTATGTTAGATGAGGCAACTTAAAACTGTCACTTAATATTACTATCTATAACACATACCTCATGTCATATTACTTTTCTAAATTCCATATGCCATTATCATGCGTCCTTTTACAGCCCATCTGTAGAAGACACAAACTTACTACTTTGTTCTACTACTGGTTTCTCCATGCTGTTAAAACAACTACATGTATAAATTGAAATCATTTATTGAAATGTATTGTTAAATTGTATAATTCCATGCCTTAATGCATGGAATTAATCAAATTGTTTGTTGAATAGTTGTAAGCCACTTGAGACGCAATCAAAGAGAGGTCAGCTAGACAGCTTAGCAGGGGTCTTTATTTGTTCTCCATTGTCTACATAACCTTTTATCGGAGTACTCAATTTCCATTCTTCCATCATCTTCAATTGGAGTACATCTACACCTCTGTTGGCTAATAAGGTGACGGCCGTTCTAAGCGCATAACTCGTAAAGCCTTCGATGTTTTCTATCTCTAAAAACGAGTACCAGTACACCATAAAAAAATATTAGCAACCCGAACTTTTCATTTTGACTGATGCACAGTACTTTTAATTACTTATTTAAACTTCTTCGCACCACTCTATGTAGGACGCAATGGCTTTCTGATATTATTTTTATAATCGTTAACCCAGATATGTTTATCCCTAAAGGGCGGCTGTTTTTACCTCTTGTTACCGTTACACAAAAAATTGTTGTCAAAATAACTGCCAAAATTTATTGACGCCAATTTTACCTAAAATACGGTTTACCTAAAATTTTAGTGTTCTTTATCATATGTTATCAGGGGGTCTTTCTTTATGTTCGCACCATATACTATGACGTAGGCTATGATACCAAATTGATTTACGGAACGTGCTTTTCATTACCAAACGTACTTTTAAAAAAATCTTCCGGCCTAAGGGATGGCGCTCTTGGAAGATTTCATGTAAAGTTAGGCAGTGTCCTTTCTACCTCTCATCATAATTTTCTAAATGTTTCAAAAAGGATTAAAATGACATCCTACGAAGGAATGATTCCTAAGTACTGTTGCCGGATTTTTCTATCTTCTTCTTCTCGGGAGCCGTCTTGATTTACTACCGGGGACAGCGCAGCCTCTTGGGCTTTTTGTGCCTAATCTTCCATTATCTTTTATACCAATCCTCTCACTACTCTTGTTCCTTCTACAAGTCTGTATCACCCCGAGACTGGTTGATTGATATATTTTTGTGGGCTCATTTCCGGTTGCTCAAATAATGCCTGTCTTTGTGATTCATTGCTTCACATTCGCACAGGATATGGTAGGCTGTTTCTTCCCCCTTGTCGCACATTCTGCAACTTCGTCCCCATTGTATGAGCCTATCTTGTGTAGGTGTCTCTTAGGTTATCATGCCCTGTTAGTAACCCTACTGTTATGCGAAGTCTTTTCCTACTTTGTCTGAGTAGTTCTTCCTTTGTTCTTTTGGATGGGCCCCTTATAAAGCTTTTTCCATGTCTAATTCTACTGAGGTTTCCCAGTATTCCTCGTGTTTGTTTCGGATCCATTCCCTGATTTGCCCTCGTGCTGTGGTTTTGGTCACTCCAAGGGCAGGTTCTGGTCCAAAGTATGGTGTGGATGATCCCTGTCTTGCAAGACTCATCAGCTTTTTCGTTGCCTTCTATTCCCGAATGTCCAGGTACCCACAAGAGAGTTACTCTGTTGCGTTCCCCCAGGACTTCCAGTTCTTTTTGGCATTCCCATGTCAGCTTGGACGTTACCTGGGGGTTTACTAGTGCTTTTTTTCTATCTTACTCATTTTCCCCATTTCGTCAACGTTGTCCAAACACTGAAACATGCAGGTGTTGCATTTTACAGCACCTGTCTTCCCGGCTGGGGATTGAACCCGGGTCGCCTGCGTGGCACGTAGAGACTGTCCACTATGCTACCAAAAATGGTTGTAAAGAGACCATAATTAACTTAAAAAAAAACACTTTGGATAAACACTGTTATTGATAATGTTTGATTAATAATTATAAGTAAATTTAGGTGATAGCAACTTTTAGTACTCCCGTCCTTGTTTATCATACAATTTTACGTTCCAAGCTGTTTTCACGATATGGCCAGTTGATATGCTTATTTATTCATCTTGTAGAAAAGCAGACTATTCTGCGGTCTTTTGGCGTCTAGTTTTATAAAATATCCTTTAAAAATAGTTACTATATATAATTCGTAAGAGTACATCTCATCACACAAAATCAGCACAGCTTAACAATTAATTTGAAAATGCATTTTTTTATTAAATATATTTTTGTATGTGCAGAATCGCGGAATGTAAAGCTTGATTTACTTACGGTATTGTAATTTCTTAAGTACTCAAGAGACGGTGAATTCTCACTGGAATGTCTAAAGGTGGATTTATAGAGACAAATCACTAAAAAAATAGGAAATAAGACTAACCAATCAAAAGCCTCTAAACAAACGTCACAGGGTTACTAGATGCAGTGCAATACAAGTGTGAGAGAGAGAAAGCGCGATTAGTCTACAACCTTTCTTGCTCTGCCTGCTGATTGGTGAAAAGGAGCACTTGCCCTTTTCCGTTGACTAATCTACACGCGCAGCGAAATAGAAATGCTTTTTGTACTAAATAGTACTAGGACTTATCGCGCTTTTTATCACGCACGCTGGTGCGCACGGCGCCGGCAGACGAAAAAGCTGCCTCTAGTAGGTTTAATACGTAAATGTTTTAATGACGCATAATAGGTTGGTAACATCCAAGGTGCGATACAATACAAGGCGCTAACTGTATCAACACACTGAACTCAACAACAATTTTGGTGCTGACACATAGCGCTTTCGGTTTCACGTTTTCTAAAACAGAAACATGATAGATGTCGCACTTTATTTTTCTCGGCGTTGCCTTTCAACGCATTTTTCTGTTATTTCTAAGCGACTAATAATGACCATGACCATGATAAATGGAAATGCACTGGGAAATCACTGGATCCATCCATGGAAATGAAATAGATCGCTACCATGACCCTCAAAGTTATACTATAATAAATATAAAAATAAAACCATAGGTCAACCCATGATACCCAGGCATGGTGTGTGTGTGTTTTGTATATCGTATCACTGTGTATCATGTTTAAAGCTTTAAATTGAACGTGAACCAAAAATCTGGTTTGAGTTTGTTTCGTTAGTATCAGTTTCCAGTTGTGCCACGAAACCCTTTATTCGTTGGTAAAACCTCGTAAAACACTCATTCAAAGCTGAGACAGGGAAGCCGCAAGTGTGTCGTAAAAAGTCTCATTGTATCGTACGAGTTATCGACGCTGTTTCAACACATGTGGCACCCAGAAAGGTGTTAACACAAAAGTGTCATTCAATACGGTGTTACCCATGACTAGCACATAAGCAGTTTTGACTTCAAAAAAATTAGAAGTTAAAATTTGGTGATTTTCAAGGTTATTTCTTATTTTTATTTTATGTTATTTGCATGGAACCTGTGTTACAAAAATGGCCCTTAAATTGCAGTAAATTTAAATTTCGTTGTGTTCCAGAGGACCGTTTTTAAACTTCACTTTATATATCACGTCCAAGTTCACATCATACTCACCGCTACACCAGCGCCTCTTTATTTAATGCTATTGTGGACCACTTTTTGAGCCAAAAAGCCATAAGAGATGGTGCTTCTTACCTTTACCCTCCATAGTTATTTGTCTATATAAATCCACCTTAAGCTAATTGTGTCGAGATCTTAGAATATTTATGGATTGCATGGTGGTTTTCATATTGAGTTAACTTTTAATTTATCTATATGTCACTTGTGTCACTTTATCAAGTTACGAATAATCCTAATTAAAACGCCAAAAGATCCGTAGCCGTTTTAACAAGTTTCATTTTATTTCAATACAGATATTAAAAAGGTAATCAAAAATAAATGATAATTTACATTTATTAAATGGTCTGGCCAGAAAACCCACATATAAAAAAATGTATTCAGAAATAAATTCAAAATACCGTGTGACATAATTCTAAATGTTTTTATTCTAAATCTAAAAATATGATACATAAAAATGTACATAATATAGACAGCAAGTGTAATATTTTCTTATCTAGATGTTTTTCAAAAAGTATATAAATGTTAAAATATAATGAAACTTATTGTGTTGTAATTAAAAGGAAACATTGATGTTTTGTGAGTTTATTAAAGTTGGTAATAAGTGCAGGGTGTTAATAAAGTATTTAGACAAAAAGTTCATATAAACGTGTGTGCGGTAACGTTTCGTTTTCGAGATACTCCTAAGTACAACAGCGTATGCAGTTCTAGCCGTATAAGAAAATTTTAATGAGAATTCAAATAAAATCACTTTAACGTAGACAAAATTTGCATATTAATAAATCAAAAATCAGGTCCGTTGTCATTTAGCTTTCATCGATTTGAAAAAATAAAAATTGGGTATATTTTGGAAAACCTATAAAATGATAGCATACAGTATGTCCGCGGATGCGGTTAACAAGAGGACAAAAGGACAAGTCATTCTTGATAAAAAATTCTGCTTGTCGAAAAAATATGAACTGCAATGAGAAAATAGATTGTTATTATACAGGGCGTCTCAAAAATGCAAAAACATAAAATTAAACAAGAGCAAACAGTCATTTTTTGGCCTTTTAACGTGAGATAATAAATAAAAAACTTGCTCCAAATTTACTTCTAAACCTGATTTTGAACTTACTGAAGAAAATTTAAATTTATGAAAAATTAAAAAAAAAAAATTTTTGCAAGTACCTACGCATTTTACTACTTTTACTTGATAATCACCTTTACATTACTAAACATTAATAAAAATAAATATACATTGGAAAAAATGTAAAATGTAAAAAAATGTAAATGTAAAATGCGTACTTGCAAAATTGTTGATTTTTTTATTTTTCGTAAATTCAAATTTTCCTCAGTAAGTTTGGAATCAGAATAAGAAATAAATTTGGAGCAAGTTTTTATTTATCATTTTACGTTAAAAGGCCAAAAAACGAGTGTTTGCTCTTGCTTGATTTTATTTTTTTGCATTTTTGAGACGCCCTGTATTATAAAAATCTATTTTCCAATTGTAGTATATATTTTTTGACAAGCAGAATTTTTTATCAAGAATCACTTTTTTTCGTATCTTCGAATTTTTGGTCCATTTGTCCTCTTGTTAACCGCATCCGCGGACATACTGTATATGCATAAATCATATAGTCATCTAAAAAAACATATTTTATGCAAAAACTGCCCTTTAAAATTTTAACACCAAGAATTGGCGCCAAAACAAGCTTTCCGAGGGTCGCTGCTGTCGTGACGTCACAGCGCATATAAAGAGTAAAGCGTTATTCGGGTTTCTAATACATTGTCCCCTTGTAAGCGAGGTTTAATTTTATTACAGCATTATTTATGTGGCTACAGACAAAATATTTAAGTTGCTGATAATATCAAGGAAGCTGTTTAAATAGGTAATATGTATGAATCACAAAATAAATGGTGTTTTGTGCCCCTTTGCACGAGCACATCTGTAAGTACACCAAACAAAATTGTTGGGGTTAGTATATAGTATATAATACCTACATAAATATATTTTTTCTAATTTGATCTAAACATCGGGTATTGTAAAGAGATGTTTTATTTTATTTAACAATATATAAATACTTAGAATGCTGCTTTTGCACCTCTGTATCTGCTGAATTAAAATGTTCTGTCATTTTTAATGTAATCCATCACCATAAACATATTCACAGATGGTAAATTATTTTTGGAAGCCTTGACAGATCCTTCGTAGCCCATGATGAATGAAAAACACTTTATTTTGCCACGCAAAATAAAACAAAATACTAGATATGTCGAGATTTACCGCAGCACAACTGAAAATAGACAAAATCGATACGTAAACAATCTGTATTTATATGCGATGTGACGTCACGAGTCGTTTTGCAGTCCCTTTTTTTACCTATGTTTTCATGCCTGAAATATTCGGTACTGGCTCTTTTATACGGATTATAAAATTGACCTGGGGACATTTATGTGTATTTTACTTTGTTTAAAAAATATGTATTTTAAATGTTACTCTTTTCGCACCACTCAACTTCGGAATTAAAATATCTCGAAAACCATTAAGTTTATCGAGTTAATTTAAGGGTACCTTTTTTATGTAGAATTAAGCAGAGAATAGGTAGCCCATATTAAATATCAATAATTTTAATACCAAAAAGGTTGAGACGAAATATTGTTAATAAATGAATAAAATTGCACGAAGCTACACCACTGAGCTATATTAGTAACAAAAATGTATCACTAGAAGACGCATTTCGGCCAATGTTCTACTTGTACCAAGTTTAATTCAACTCAAAAGGCCTGATTCGAAAATTAAGGGAAAATGCCAATTCTGAAAAGTTTTTCTTCACAGCCTGTGTCTTAAAAATTGGGCCGTCTTGGAGCTAATCACCCTGTAAATGTTTATAAATCCTAATTGTTACCATTCTGAGTGCTATTTTCCCGCAATTCACAAAATATTTGATGTAACGTGAGACGACAAGTAATGTACATTTTTCATATTTAATTTAATAATAATTTTTATTAATTTAATTTAAAAAAATATTCATACTATATTACTGCAGAATTTCCGTTTAGTACTTGACAAAAAAAGTCTAATAAGTTTTTAAAACATTTATTACCTTTTATCTTAAAGATTATGAACTTTTTGTCTGGAGGATTGATTGCGAAATTAGCGTTTAAAGTTAATCCACATATTTAACACTCTGTATACATGCAATTTAAAAAAGTTTCTCCATTGGTCAGTTACGTTGGTAACCATAGTTACTGATTTTTAAATAATTGCCATACATTTTGTTGTTCGGCTGTCATTATTTAAACAAAAATGAACAGATTTTCTTTTATGTTTAGAAAAAAAAACAGGAATTGTGTGTTCCACTGCTTGTAATCTACTTTATTTTTTGACATGTTATAAATTATAAGCCTTAAAACTCACAAAATAATATATGTTGTGCCTGAATTTATAATCCTGAGATTGTAAGAATCTTTTAAAATACACAAAATGACAAATGTTGACAGAAGAAGTTATAGTATATTTAAATCTCGAGTACGGCGCCGTCAAAACTATGATTTGTAGATGCAAATATGCAACCGAGTGGTTGGTAGCGAAAACTCGGAATTTAAAATTTAATATTCGCGTGCTTCGTGCGTGGAAGTGTTTATATTGACTGTATTCCGGATTAAAATATACTATAGATTTGTGTAAAATGAAATCTAAAATCTCTTGTAAATATGTGTATATTATTGTATAATGTAACTTAGTTGCCAAAAATATACAAGTGTTCTATTGTGGTCTGAGAAATTAAATCTTAAATTTTCATGTTATTATATAAGACCCAAGTAACAGTTTTTGAAACTCCAGATGTAGAAGTCTTTACAAAAATTACATGGGTCTTATATGATGTATGTTCACATTTTGTTTTTTAAAAAAATAGCAAATTTTTAAAAAAGTATATGAGATCGCCAGATACAAAGAGTATGTCTTGTGTCATATTTGAACTCCGAAGCCACAAAAACTAAGTAACATGGTTACTTCTCTTGCATTATAGAAGTATTGTTTTGTGACAAAATTGCACTTCTTGTTTTACGAAAATCTTAATTTGGGAATTGTGGCAACTCGGGTTTAAAGTCAAAATTTCACGATTGAAAGAAAACTGATCAAATAGTTTTTGCTGCCCATATAAAGCAATGCAACAAAGCAAATCACACTATTTGATCATATTTTTCGATAGAAATGTTGAAAATCATATGGACCACAATAGAACATTATGCCTGTAAGAAATTTTTCTAAGATAAACGTGTAACGTTTATAATTTGAAGGAATTAAAAATTTCTCAAATTGTAACAAAAACAAAGGAATTGTTGAAACGTATACGGGATGATGTAAAATAGACTACTTGAATAATTGATGAAATAATTAATACCGACTTGCAGTTTTAACGATTTAAATAGATCAGCCTAATTTTAATTCGCTAAAATTTTGCATTCAACATACTAATCAAGTCTCAGTGAGCACAACCACCCAAACCCCACTTCGGACCCCCCTTATTCCGCCCAAGCCGCCAAAGTGCAACCTGTCACATATACAATCTTCTTTAAAGAGTTTTCTTTCATTGTCAACCTTGTCCCCAACCGCTTCTACGCTCCTCCTTACCTCATTTCCTTCTCGAAGTCCCAGCATACACTTTTAAAGGTATTGATTCTGCAATTCTTTTAAACTTCATCAAACCGTAAAGAATCAGAAACTAAAATTGGTTTTATTAAACGTCGATGATTAATAGTAAAAGTTGAACGTCCACACGGTGACATGTTTGATAACAGCATATTTTAAGCATAGACAAATTATATCTTTTTCTTAACTTAAAGCAGTGGAATGAACGTTAAGGGGTTACATGGGTTTTACGGCTTCTAAAAATCGATTTTTATATTGTCATATCAATTTCTACATCTAAATTTTCAAGTCGATCCGAGTAATAGTTTCGGAGATACAGCCTTGGAAAGTTGCACGCTCAAGGCCAGGTAGGCTCAGCGCGCCGCAGGTATATCGGTGCAGCTGCTCATGTATTGTACTTCATTTGGTGATTACTTGTTGAATCACGACGTAAATTTTACTTAAAAATGCCGAAAGTTTCTAGAACTCAGCGGATGGTACTCGTAGAATTTTTTCAGTTTTATTGTCACTCAAAACTTTAAACGCGTTTTTTTTAATTGCGTTTACAAAGTTGGTTGTCAAGATTTCTAGAGAAGTACCCAACCGATTTTAATGAAACTCTACACAGGTCGTCGAGATACAATTCACAAGGACTTGAAAAAAATTTTTTGTTTCAATTACAACTATTAAAAAAAAAATACACTGAAATTTGCATTTTTTTGTAAAAAGGGTCGTCCAAGATCTAGTTTATGGCTTTAACTAAAACACGTATTTTTTTATTTTTACTTTATACCTGTCATGAGTTCTGCTGTCAACGCGGACGCACCTTTTTTCCGAAGGGTCATCGGAAATGTATGTATAAATTTTCCCATAAGACACGTTAAAAATCAAAAATTTTCAGCGGAAATTTTACGTTGCCTAGACAACGTGGTATTTCCACTTACTTACAAACACAGAACAATCCAACCTGTTTGTTTGTATTGTCAATTAGAAACGTCAAAATCAGTCAAAAAATTTTGAAAATAGGCCGCTTTTTCCCCGATTAAACCCATGTAACCCCTTAAATATGCCATTGGAACACAAAAACCACGTAAATTAGAAAGCAAAAATATACATTAAAATTTTTTATATGTTAAAGCAAATTAATGACATTCTGCATTGTAAAATTTTATCATAGGTAATAAGATAACAAGTGCTTGTTTCTTTATCGAATATTTTGTTTTAATTTTTACGAGAGCTTTTTTGTTTGGAAATTAAACGAATTACTCTTGTCACGTTTATTCTGATTAAACCCCAAGAGTTTTACTTTGAACATGGCCAAATTTAAAGCCAGCCAAAGATCCAAAAGAAAAAAGTTTAAGTGTTTATTGGAAAATTTAGTCGATTATAAAACCGATGACAATGTTTAATAATACACATTATAAACAAGTTTATTATGTGTTAACGAAAGAGTATATTGCGAACCTAGAGAAGAAAATATGCAATTTTAACCCGTGTGTAAGATTGTCACCCGAGCGAATTACATACTACTTACATAATAACATATGTTCTTCCCGTAGTGCGGATGCTTTTTTTACTACACCTGCGTGAAAAGTTATTGATTATTATTATTATTACTAATTTAATATATTTTTAAATAATTATTTGTATCTGTCTGGGAAAAAAAACTCATGCGCACATTTAATGAAATTATATTTATCTGAGTAGAAGTGAGGCGTTTTCTTCCCTGAAAGCAGAGAAAAAATTCGAACTTTTCACTCAGTTGTGGTAAAAAATATTTTCTACTAATCGCCCACATATGTGGACAAAAAAAAATCGTCCCCTGCCAGAGTTTATTGAAGTCTGAATTTTTAATATTCTGATTTGGAAAACCATTTTTGCGGGAGGGTATGATTGTTGAAATTGACCTAAAATATTTTGTGTAACTCAAAAATACAATATTTCCATTAAAAAAAAAATTAATCCGTTATTTATTTGATTTAAAATTAAAAAACTTGCCAACGGCAGATAAATGTTCAAACATTTTTTAAATAATTTATATTTGGGTCATTGTAATTTGAGGATGGCGTAAACAGAAACAAATCAAAAAAGGCCAATTGCGTCTGTAACCGTGGTTACTGACTTTTTAGACCAATATAAAGCATTTTGTTTTAGTTATTTTTGTTTTCGTCACTCTCAAATTTTTAATTTAAAACTAGCCTGTATTTTATCCTATAAATGAAAAAGGATGCTGCGATATTCACTAGTTTATTTTACATGAACCTGTATGCGATACCCTAGGTCTTTAAAACTTTATTTTATTGTTGTTTAGAAATTTTCTTTCAAAAGTGTTGTATGTATCAATTTAGAGCAAAGTCGATTATTTTTGTCTAAAAGCGAAGAGAATTTCCAAACGATGTGTTTAAATAAATTGATTTTTTTAATCTGTGATAGTAGAATGAGGACCATGTTTGTAAAAAGAATTAAAAATATATTATATGACTCTATGATTAAGTACAATAAATGTATCAATGTATTAATTGGGTTGTTTTTTAATGCTACCTAATCCTTTACCTGTAGTCCTATTAAGAACCAGATTGAATAGGTGGCGATAGTGGCGCAAAGATAATATGTCTGGCGACCCAGAGCCAATCCTCGGAGCACCAAAACAGGTTATTTGTCGCGTATACAGGGTGTTTCACTAATATTGCAAAAAAATTCAGGACAGGTTTCTTTATTTAAAAATTTTAAAAAATCTATAAACCCATGTCCGGAAATGCTTCGTTTCGTAGATACAGGGTGTTAGTTTAATTTTTATTTTTTGAAAATGTTTTTGCATATTTTTTTGTAAGATTCTATTTAAATTTATTATTAAATTTCTTAAAGAAATTCTTGGGCTACAACAAAAAAAATTGCATTTAAAATTTAATGCATTGATTGTTTTAAATCCAAATATCTCAAAAACGGTACTCGTAGCGACTTCTACCAAGGCACCTCTTTTATGTGAGAAAAGTATAAAAAAGTTATGACGCATCAAAAGTGTAAAAACCGTGTAGATGGCGCCCCTGCAAGTGGGAGCCCTACTAACATTAAATTCGAATTTCGCTTGTCAAAAAAAACCCAGAAACCAATTTTGATTGAAATATCGGCATAATTTTAAAAATTACTTAGAAAAAAAAACTTTTAACACCCTGTATGTACAAAACGAAGTATTGCCGGACAGAGGTTTTAGTCGAGGCAATGAAGCACTAAAAAGGCAAAAGTTTGGAATTTTTTGCACTAAGACAAATCGGAATGCGGTTTTTTCGCATTTTCTTCCAAAGTTTTTTTTGTAAAAACTGTACCCACTTTGTGATTTATACAAACCTCAAATTGCATTGCTGCAGCCAAAAATGAATTAAAAAAATGCGTTTTTTTGAGACGGCTTTTGGAAGATTTAATAATTTTGTAAATATGAATCAGAACTCACCCAAATCGGGTTCTCGGGATTTTCGAGGTCGCTGATCATGTTTATGATGTTTAAATTGACCTACAGCCAACCTAGAGCTCAGAAACGCCGATGAACGTCATCTCCGTGGGGCTCTCCCAAAATTTACGCGGGGAAGAAGGGAAACTCGACGCCCGGGGGTTTTTTGGGTCGCTGAATTCAAATGTGCGAACACCCCCGGACACGTGGTGCTCTGGAACCTGGACGTCATCCCAGAGAATTTTTCTGACAAGATTGCCAAAAACAACCCGAAAATCATTGTGGCAGCGTTTTTTGGGGCGCTTAATCCACATTTTACGTCGAAAATGATCCTCGAACACCTAGTGCACCGGTACCTGTTCCTAAACGTTGTCTCCGAGGGTTTTTCAGACACGACCGCTATTATGAGATGATTTTTGGTTAGTTTTTTGCGATCGTGTCTGGAAAACCCTCGGAGACGACGTTCAGGTCGAGGTTCCGGTGCACCAGGTGTCCGGAGGTACCTTTTCGAGGTAAAATTTGAATTCAGCGCCGAAAAACCCTTAACGATTTGCGGTTTGTCTTTAGTGGTCGTGTCTGGAAAAACCTCGGAGACGACGTTTAGGCCCAGGTTCCGGTGCACTAGGTGTTCGGGGGATCATTTTCGACGTAACATTTGAATTAAGCGCCCCAAAAAACGCTCCCTCCCACAATGATTTTCGGGCTGTTTTTGGCGATCTTGTCAGGAAAATTATCGGGGATGACGTCCATGTCCAGGTGCCGTAGCACCAGGTGTCCGGGGGGTGTTCTCCCATGCCACATTTAAATTCAGCTACCCAAAACCCCGGGCGTCGAGTTTATCTTCTTCTCCGCCTGAATTTTGAGAAAGTTCCACGAAGATAACGTCTATCTGCGTTCCTGAGCTCCAGGTCAGCTGTGGGCTAATTTAAACATCATAATCGTGATCAGCGACCTCCCGAGAACCCGATTTGGGCCAGTTTTGACTCATATTTACAAAGTTATTAAATCTTCCAAAAGCCATCTCAGAAAATGCATTTTTGAATGCATTTTGACTGCAGCAATGAAATCACACACAGTAACTCTTAGAGATGGCGGCATGCGGCGTTTTTATTATTTAGTTTTTTTTTTCTAATCTTAATTGCTAAATTATTATTTACATAAAATTCAAATATTGATAAGTTTATGAAACTCTATACGAAAGAAGCTTTGCTTCCGGCAGGTGTTAAATATCATTGGGTTTATATCAATAACATGATGACTTGTAGCGGGCTTTAACCCTGAACTCAAGACAAGCGCTACAACGCGCTGAGTGAAATGCGTAATCAGATGTGCATATCAAACAGTTAAATTATTGTGTTATGACACGATTGTGCTACACACTGTCTTGATACAGGAACCGATATCAGAGTTCTGTATAAACACCCGAAAATTTAGGGAATTACACATGGTTATGACGTTTCCATTACTAAGGGTACGCTCTAGATTTAAGTCTTGCGCCAAGTGGTACGCCTAAAAAAGGGTTGGAAAACGCTGTACTATGCCTCATCGCCTAAGAGCCAGTGACAGGCTACCTGTATGTATTTGACCAGACCTGGATTTTTGCACAGTGAATCCTCTATATCTACCATACATGGAATGGGGACTCACTAAGCTCAGAGTGGCTGTCTCTTCTGGTAATCAGGTGCGTCAGGTATCGAAATTTGACTGATTTTAAATGTATTTGACCATATTTGCCGTTCGGAAATTAAAAAATATATTACTATTATCATCGAAAAATAACAATGGCAGACCATTATTGCGCGTCTAACATCGTGGCAGACAATTTTAAAGGTAACAAAAAATATGAAATTTTAAAAGTAAATGATCAGGTCTGCTATTAATACAGTTTGTCTATGTAAGTTGGCGGTATATTGCAAACGTTTTTATTATTAGGTTTACGAAAAAAAATTCTTTATAAAAAGTTCTGCCTGGTTCAAAACCTTAAATGCAACCATCAGAAGTCAAAATTTATCGGTCATATATGAGGTTTGTCAAAAACCGTGTGTACGTAAGTTGGCGGCATAGGGGATAATTTTTTTATTATTAGGTTTACGAAAAAAAGTTATGCGTGGTCCAAAACCCGAAATACAACCATCAGATGTCAAAATTTACTAGTATATGAGGTTGATCAAATGTTTTTTTACACCAGGGTAAGGTACCTTTACTTTTGACAATATCGAAAATTATTATTAAGAAAAGATGTTTAGAAATGACTATTAAGCATTCAACATTGTTTATAAAAAAAAACATTTTTTTATTTACTTAATTAAAATTGCTTTATCAAATTTAAAGTTATTAAATGAAATGCATTATTGTGCAAACTTAAATTTTCAGCAGTATTGCAGGGAAAATGTTGAAAAAATTTATTTTTAAATTTCTGAACGGCAGACGTGGTCAAATACATTTAAAATCAGTTAAATTTCGATACCTGTAGCACCTGATTACCAGAAGAGACAGCCACTCTGGGTAGTGAGTCCCCATTTCATGTATGGTAGATATAGAGGATTCACTGTGCAAAAATTTAGGTCTGGTCAAATAAATACAGGTAGCTGGTCACTGGCTCCTAGGTTATTATAGAGAGAAGCGACTTAAATAACAAAAATGAGGCATGCGACCAATCCCATTTTAAACCAGCCAACTAACCAATCGGTGGCAGTCTTGGACAGATATCTATGTAAGGTAAGTATGTAGAAATACAAACTGTTAAGAATATTGCTTGACATAAGGAGATGAAATTTTCTAAATTTTTTTTTTGTTAAAAATTGTATTATACATGTTGGTCGTAATGGATGCAGTATTTAGATTTTTTATTATTGATTTTACTACTGTTAAAAGTTTGTGCATAAAGGAGTTTTTATTAAAGGTTAAAGGTAATTATGGTTACTGTCATTTCCTTTTTCAGACAAATCATTCTTGCCTTTGTATCTTGTGACAGTCCACACAAGCTTAAAGGCTTAATTCTAAAGTATCTTGGGTGTCTTAAGGGAAAAAGAGGTATTGGATTTAATAATTCGGGAGAAATAAAAGTAAAATATCCCTGTATTACATTTTGATTGGCTGTGGACTAAACTTTATCATGAAAATACTTATTTTATACAAAAAATTCTTGCTTATTACCAAACTGCAATATCGCTACTTGTTATAAATCACTCCTACTCTCCTAGAGTACAATATTAAGAGTAAAATTGGAGACACTTTGTAAAAAATGTCCAATGGACAATACAATACTTTGTTTTTTATTTTTTGAACAACATATTTGAAAGTGCATAATAAATAGGCATGTAAAATAATATATGGTTAATAGAAAATCAAAGAAAAAAAACCCAAAAAGAAGTTTTTCTTGATTTCTGAATATGATATTTTCAGAAAACATAATTTACAATTTTTTTAATTCACTTTATGAATGTATTTTTTAATTTTACTGTTCCAAAACTGTTAATTTTCAATATTTTTAACATTTCTTTGTAACCTGTATATTTTAATTTGAATCTCAAGTCATTAAAGTAAGTGTTTCTCTATGCACCAACCTTTGTCAAAAAGACATTCTGAAAAATATTAAAATAAAAAATCATATGCTACAGGCATTACATGTCTAAGTAAATAAATACATGTTAAAGTTGTTTAATATCACACAAATTTGGGAAACTTAAAGACAGTCATTTTTATCAGATTCATATTCTTCACTACAAAGTTTAGACCACCCTTCTAACTTCAAAGAATCGCTTTAAGTAGTATACTTGGGCAAGCGTCATCGAGAATAAGATGACTGCTTCAAAAACGACCATGCACCACTCTAGAATTTGTACTTTCATTGATAGCACGATGGATTCTGTCCCTTACTTGCATGTACTCTTGTTCTTGTTTCACTGCCGTAAGAGATGCTGCAAAGAAAAGAACAATTAATAACTTCTAATATTTAATAATAAGATAATTTTTAATATTGTATTATTTTTCTAATTGTTTTTATATACTGAAGGACAAAATAGGGCAAAAACTAGGGATCGACTGATACCTATATTGGTATATCGGCCATATCGGCCTTCTGGGCCGATATGTGTAATAAAAATATTAATAATAAGCATTTTAAATGAGAATGATTTTTTATAGAACTTAATACAAAATTACTTAACAAAAAACGATATATTTTTATTTTAAAATAACAAAAAAAAAACAATTAAAATGGAAAAAGCTCTACTAAATAAAAAAAAATAAACAGTTATATTTAATATTTAAAGTTAGGTTTTGGTAAGTTTCGATGCAACAAAATTAAATTTTCTGCCCTCTTTGGGCTTAGATGATTTCTTGTGCTTTCATATATGTTTCCCACTGAAGAGAATAGCTGTTCACTAGCCGCACTACTTGGTGGGGGTGCCAAAAATATTACTGCCCATTTATATAAAAATGAAAAAATGTCTTTTTTATTGGCCCACCAAGTCAAAGGATCTTAATTTTTTTGATATTTTGGCTAATTCAATGTACATTTTATGCCCCCCTTGAATTTTATTAATTAAATCATTGTCTTTTCTATCTAAGGGCGATTTACTTGCCGACTCCTCAAAGATATTCCAAAACAAACTATGAGGAATCGAGTCAGTGACATTGTCTTGCTTTACTTCTTTTGATTTTCTTGCAATTTTTGCTAGAGAAGCATCATCATCGTCTCTCACATTGAAGCTATTTACTTTCTATCAGGATTGTTGTTTTGGGCCTTGCATTCATTTTTTAAATCTGTATAGGTTTTTTGCAATAAAGCATTGTTGGAAAAACATGTTTTACACTTTGGATCTAATAAAATGGCCAAAAGAAGATTTCTGTCAGTGAAGTAGTCTTTGCACCTTTTATTTAAATAATTTTTAAGCTCATTTTTTGTAGTCTGTGTGTCTAGTAATGGTATTACTTTTGATTTATTCTTACTAACAAAACTTGGTTATCTCTTTAAAGGGTTTTAAAAGATTTAGTTAGTTTTTTGCTAGTTCCCATTGGTGATATGCCAGTGTCATATCTTTTTAAACTGGATCATCCATTACAAATATGTATATTTGAAGCATTTTTTGTTCTACCAACCGTTCCAACATATAAAAATTTGAGTTCCATCCTGTAGGTACATCCTGAACTATAGATTTTTCGCCATATTAAGAGTGCTTTGAGTCTATCACAATAGCTAATAAATGGTTAGCTACCAAATCAGGTGTTCAATAACAGAATTAATTTAATGTTGAAGACCCTAAATTTCTCGAGTCTATATCCTCTTAGGCTATCTTATTCCACACTACCGCTGCTTATGTCTAAGTACTCTAGAGCTTAAGGAATAACTTGTAAGATCAACAATCTGTGATCTAGGATGTCCCACACATCTTCATTTGGAGAGAGAGCAGGAAAAGATCAGTTAGTTCTTTTTTTTCCAATTTCTCTAACTGACATACCTGCCTTACTAAGCCCACAATTAACCCTCTTTCAAAGTCACCAATCAGAATTAGAGAAACAACATTTAGTTTTCCACAAAACTTTGACCCACACTCTGAAATGCAAACCTTTGGACTCCTGGACTCTCGGTACATTTACCTACCCTTAGAAAATTAGTTCTAAACCATTTACTTGCTTTCTACAGGTAATTATGATGATATAAGATCATCATTCACCTTGTGTAGGTGACCATAACCTTTCCTTCAGTGGTGGCTCATAAGGAACAGAACTAGACGTCGCCCTCCCAGAAAAAAATTATAATAATATATGTTTAGATTCCATTCTTATATAAATTAATTAAACACATATATACTCATACAGATATTTATTTCATTTTTTTTTTAATATAAGTGAAAGATCACAGAACAGAAATATTTAAAACAAATATACTGCACAAAATCTCTACATTCTTATTGGGCAGCCTTCATACTAGACAGTGGAATCATTTTTCTTCGCAATTGCGAGCGCAGCTGTGATCTCAGATGCGGCTAGATTCTCGAAAATCAGCTGAATATACCTGCCTAGAGATAGCCTTACTGCTTGGTGGTGCTAACAGCTTGCATGAGAGAAAAAGCGCAATAATTCTACTATCTTTCTTTCTTTCTGCGTGCTGACTTGTCGGCGTAAAGAAGCCAACTAATCAGTGGGGGAAAAAAGCTAGTACTAGTAGGGGTATATGCTCGAAGCGATAATCTCTAGATGTTAATAGGATATGTATTCCTTTACCATTCAAGATTTTATTAAAAAGTCGTGGGAACGTCATCTAGATTATTCTGCCTTGGACTTGGTTAAAAATCATCGTGCTTGCATATTAAGGCGTTCGGGCTCTGGAATTATTTTTGACATAGCACTTATGTTCTTTCCCTACATATGTTAAATGTTTATAGATCCCAATTTTATTGTTTTATCTTCTCTGCCTATGTTAAATGTTTATAAATCCTAATTTTCAAATCATCATACTGAATACTATTTTTCCATAGTTTACAATATTACCTCTACACACTAATATAAATGTTATGAAAAATCCAAAAAGGTATAAAAAAAATGGTGTTTGTGAAAAAATAAAAATTGATACTAATACAATTCTTTATTCATACGTTTCCTATTTTCTGATTATTGGATTTCCTTTTGTCATATTCCATTTCTTGGGGATTCAATACACACTCACATAGCAGACCTTTGTGTTCCTTAGTAGTTGAAAAATTATTTATTTGAATTTAAGAAACAGAATGTATAGATACCTGGGAAATGGGCTGCAAATGAATACTTTCCTGAAGTTTGCCGTTTTCTTCATAAATTACTTAGAGTCAGGTCAAGGATTCTTACATCAATATCTAAGAATCCTCCTTCGCCAATTTGAAAACTCAAACCTAAAAATTTTAATTTGATAAGTTGTGAGGAATGGATAAGGATAACAAGTATATAGTAAAATAAAGGACTTAAGCCTAAACTCTTTTAGAATACCAATAACATATGAATCTTAATAAATTGAAAAAATAAACATATTTTTTCTCTTCTGCAACCATGCTAAATCAACCAAAGGAGGTATTATATCGAGGGGTATATACATATTGTTACAATTCTTTCATTCATACCTGATAATTCCCTGATCATTTCCTCCAATTTATTGGCATTCTGACCTTCTTGCTGTCCATCTTGCTTGGGTGGTTCACCAACAGCAACATCAAACATAACAACCTTTGGTGTCATAGTTGACATTTTATTCGAGAAACAGAATGTATAGATACCTGGGAAATGGGCTGCAAATGAATACTTTCCTGAAGTTTGCCGTTCTTCTTCATAAATTACTTTAGAGTCAGGTCCAAGGATTCTTACATCAATATCTAAGAAACCTCCTTCCGCAATTTGAAAACTCAAACCTAAAAATTTTAATTTGATAAGATCCTTACCCTTCCTCACGGTAAGGATAACAAGTATATAGTAAAATAAAGGACTTAAGCCTAAACTCTTTTAGAATACCAATAACATATGAATCTTAATAAATTGAAAAAAAACATATTTTTTCTCTTCTGCAAAGTAAGAGACTACCATGCTAAATCAACCAAAGGAGGTATTATATCGAGGGGTATATACATAATTGTTAACTCTGAGTAAAGTAGCAAAACCTTAAATATAGTTATTTACCCAGTTTTGTGCCAGGTTCAACTTTCTGAAAGAAACATTCTTCTGCATGTGCGTCTACTGTAACAATATATCCGTAGGTTTGTGTAAGACATGATAGCAGTAAAAAACCACACAAAATTAAGTAGTCCATCTTACAATACAATATTTTAGAAATTTTTAAAAATCTGAAAGAGGCCACGTATCTAACCTAAATTTTTTGACAACTCATGAACTTATGATAACTAGCGAGATCTATTGCCCACAGCCTTAACGAAAAATTAGGAGTACATTCGAAAATCTGCACCAAATCCACACTATGAGAACTAAAATTAAACTGTAACAACATTGCTGCAATGATTTGTTAAGAAAGCTGTTGAATTTTGCTTTGTCGTTAAGTAGTGGGCTGTGTACTAGACATCTATAATGATAAAATTTTAACGCTTTTTGGGAAGAACGGTTTAAAACTTGGGCAGCTTTTGTATAACATTTAGCACGTGGTGTGGCAGTTACAAAGCTTTTAAGGGAAACGATCGCGGGTGAAGTGGAACAATGCATGTTTGACCCTTGGTGATCAAAAATAAATTAAGCAGCTAGTTAGAGTGCCGTAAAAGTGTAGTTTCGAAGTCTGGAGTGATTCCTATTATCCTTGTTTTAGAATCACACGGTGTGACGTTGACCAAACGGTGGTCGAGAGTACAAATTCGTAGAACTGTAAAACAAGGATGCAAACGGTTATATCTGTACATTGTCGATGCAGAATAGGTAAATTATACGCTCTTTTGCCTGATTGATCGGTAGCTTTTTTTTCCACGTAGGTGGACAAAGGCTGCTTCTAAAGGTAATGCTGAATTTTCCCCACATGGTAGTTTCTGAACATGTAAATGTTACTAAATAATTTAAAGATGAGCTACTTTATATTACTTGAACAAAACATAAAAGGCAAACAGATTCGTACAAAAACAATGCAATACTTGTTAATGAGTTAATTGTGCATCCTTGTTATTATTACAGGTATAAAATTCTAATAAAATTACAAAACGGTTTATCTGTATTGTCAGTGCAATGAAAATACGTTTGGTGTGATATCTGGGGCCTTTTTCCCACGGTCAGGTGGCAAGGCTGCTTCTAAAAGGTATATGCTTGAATATTTCCCCACCATGGTGTGTTCTCGAACTGGGTACAATAGTTCACGTAAAAATTAAGAGATGACGCTACTTATATCATTAACTAAAAACTAACCTAAAACAACAAACTTTATATTTTGCGCCATTTTAAAAATTACCTTTTCTCTCTTAAACGTTAAAATATGGATTTCCTTACAAAAGCTGTAGTGTCATCCCGAGTTTTGAGTCCCAAGAAATACCAAAAACTTGAAAATGTAAAGATAACGTACTTCTGTAGTGAATCGCTCTTTGGAAATTACCTAGCAGCCTTTTTCGAGGACGAACTTTGTTATCTGGGCTTTTACGACTCAAATTTTGGTCCGTGTTTAAAACAACTTGAAATCCTTTATAAAAATGCTGTATTTTCATGTAAGGAACATTTTGAACCGCCTAGCGAACTAAAAGTACTGCTGAAAGGCACTGATTTTGAGGTGGCGGTCTGGAAGGAACTGTTAAAAATACAAAAAGGGTAAGATAAGTAGGTAACTAAAAGAGTTTAAAAAATGTAAGAACCCAAACTTTCTCCATCAAATTTTAGATCTACAGTAAGTTATGACCATATAGCAACATCCATAGGCAACCCAAAATCAGTGAGAGCAGTTGGAAATGCTGTAGGAAAAAATCATATTGCTTATATTGTACCATGTCATAGAGTAATACGAAAAAATGGTGAATTAGGAGGATTTGGTTGTGGTCCTCACAGAAAATTAAAAATGTTGAAGTATGAGGGAGCAAAAATTTAAATATTTAGAACAGAAAATAATCTTTTTATATGGCAGATTTACATGTTGACATCAAAAAGATTTATCCAAATTAGGTGTTGCGATCTAAAATAACATTAAAATAAGGTAATTTCAGATGTAAGTCATGATCAAGTTTGTGATGACCTTTATTATTATCTTAGACATTGGGTGTCACCTAGCCAACTGATGATATAGTTATAAGGGATGTGTTTTATGATCTGAAGATTCTGTGGTAAAAATAAACACAAGTTTAAAATTACATTGTTATAAGTTCTGCAAATGCAACTTAGGAATTTAAATTAAAAAAAGTGCCAAATTATATTACATATTACTGTAAATTAATTATTGTTTTTTTTATCTTTATGACATTCTACCAAGGCTTGTTGAAGCCTAAGTTCTAGGATACCATAGTTGTCAGGTTTTTTGATGTTTTAACCCATTTTTTCGCAGTTCTGCTTTTTTCATATATTTACAGGTTTTTAATAATCGTATACCCTTTTAACCAATTTAAAAATTTTTGGTTTAAGCTAGAATTTCTTTCAATTTGTCAATGAAATAACTTAACCTTCTCCAATGATATCCCTTTTTTGCTTATTTTTTCTGATTGAGTTTCAGTATCCCCTTTGGTTTGTAACTGTAGTAAGACTGGTTTTTTTATCCCACTCTGTATGTTAATTTTCTCTTGAGGAAGGACAGGTGTTTTCTGTTTAAAATAGATGTTGTTACTTTTTCAAATCCTTGTCTATTTTTTGATTACTTAGTTTCAGATGAGTTGCTGATACAGCTTTGGCTTTCTTTAGCCTTTCAATTAAATTAGTACCAAACAGAAAGTTTGTAATTGGTGTGACAAAATTAAATTGTGATTAGTTTCCAGTGGCGTAGCTATCGAAGGGCTAGGCGATGCAGTGCACTTAAGTGACCTTTGAAAAAGTTAAATAAATATTGTAATCACATGAAGAATTTTCCACTTATTAGCTTCTTGCCATGAAATCTTAAATAGCTTGAACTCAACTTGCAACAGGACTTTGAGTATGGCAACTTAGTTTAAAAAAATTGAAATTTGTAGGGAGTGACCCAGGGTCCTTGGTTCCGTAGCTATGCCACTGTTGATTTCCCTATTTATTAGTAGGCTCATGCCCTTGCCTAAAGCTTAAGTTCCTTTTCCTAGTTGGTTTTGGTTAATTTCCAAATATCGATCCCTTTTTTTGAATACTAAGGGAAACTGCTTTTTTTACTTCTGTATTTAAGGTTGTATTGGTGCATCTAACTGCCATACATTACTAGGAAACTGTTGTTTCTGATTAAGGGCATTTCTATTTTCCTTATCTAAACAAGTGTCCCAAAGAACTTTCAAGTTATTACAAAGGTCAAAGGAATTGGTTTAAGGAGGGGTGCTTTCACTCAAGGCTTGAAGAACCTCACTTTTCAAGTCTGTACTACTCTGTAATTCTAACACAGCTTCTGATTCCTGGCTCCCAGGATCAGGATCATTATTTTTTCTCGGTGGTGTCATTGCTAAAGGGAAATTCCTTGATATTTCCATAGAAGGCGTTGTTGTCGACCGATCGCAGAGCTATAAGAGTAAATCAAGCAACGTTAAAAGAAGTACAAGTTAGTGTCTTCAGTTGTTAAAACCCAATAATGATCGACCAATTTGGTGTGAATTTGTGTTGTTTTGCATGTGTAGCAAGGTGAAGCAACGATGCAGCAGCAGTATAGTTAAACAACTTTCTTAAATACGCGGTTCTATCTTTAAACTGCTGTTGAGGCGTGCCCCATACAAAAAATACCAAACCATACACATAACTTTATTGAGAAAAAATTATATATTTTATTATACTAGTATTTGAAAAACATTTTATTGTAAACCCTTTATTAATTTAACGACTCGCTAAAACGAGATCGAAAGCCGTCTAATAACAGTGAATTGCACATATTTTGTTGTGCTCTTCAATAAGCTGGTGTTTTACTATACCATCTCTTTTTGACTAACAGCGCCTATAAATCGTTCTTTATTTTTTATTGCTAAAGGCACACGTTTGGTGTGCCCAAATTGATTTACAAAGATTTTTAAAATGTTATTTAGTGGAAATTCGTTACATTTAATGTTAATTGTTGCGAGTTTGTTTTATTTCTATTAACAATACTGTTAAGTTTTTAAAAGTCTTTTGGTAAATTATCTTTAGAAGATTATTTTACTAGTGTTTTACACTGGCAAAATGTCGTAGCAGCGACCTGTTTTCTACTGGCAAAACTCTTACCTGCACTCACTTACCTGGACAAAACCAAGGAAGTTTAAAGGTGTATGGAAGCCCAATACTGTAGAACAAAACTGTCCAGGCGTGCAGGGCAGCGGGAAGAGGGGGATTGGCCCCGCGGAGTTTGCGCAATGAATAGTAGGTCAGAGCCGGATTTCCATAATTCTTTGTTACTATCTATAAAGTTGATATCATCAAATGTCAAATTCAAGTATTAACTGTTTTTTTTTTTTATTTTTTGCACACAATTGTTGGTTATTAAACGATACTACCATATAATATTTAAAATTATTGTGTAATATTGGATTTTATATCATCTGATATAATATGGAAAGAAGCCTTCTATTTAAATGGTCGATATTTTTGTGAGTTTTGTATTTTTACCAAAAATATTTGTAAATAAATAAAAACACGATTTTTTAAAATAAATTTCAAACATTGTATGATAGTTTCATGTACTTATCACCAATTTTGTGATAAAAGAAGGGCAAGATAGTGTAAATGAGTTTAATAATTAAGTTGTTCATTAAAAAGTGAAAATTTTTAGGCATATACTTTTCACTAATAACAAACATTCATGAGGCAGAATAACAGTGGTTAAAAATGTTTAGTAACCTTTGGTACCTAGGTATCCATTGTAACAGTATCCGTTAAATATTATGTGTCTACAGTATGTCGAGCTTAAAAAGTTGATAATGTAAGTTTAAAAACTAAAAATCTAATTTCTTTTTAAACAAATACAGAAAAAGCAAAAAGGAACTTTAACATAAAATTGTACTTTCTTTCATTCAATTAAAGGGACCTGTATATATTAAAATTTGCCTGGTCTGCCCAGTAATTAATAATTTTGATCCTTTAAAAGAATGTACTAAATTATTAAATGAAAAAAAAGTACCCAAATGAAAACCTTATTTCTTTTTAATAATCCACAGAAATACACAAACATTGTGAAAATCATCTTAAAGATAGTTAAGATTGCCTTACTTTTCTCACTGCTATTTTCTATGAAATTTTCATTATTCTATTATTCATAATTAATATATTATTATTTTTTTGGTTACCTAACCTTACGTCTCATAAGAAGCACCTAATTTAAATATACGAAATACTTACCTAAAGTAAAAAATGCCGGGTATGTTACCCTTGGATTTGCAAGACAAAACCATACAACCTCTAATCATTTTGTTACGATATTGTAAGTAACAAACAATAAACACAAAATTATAGTCACAATTTAATAAACAGTAATCAATAATATAAGAAGGTTTTTATCAATCCAAAAAACTTCTGCAACCACAAAATATAGGTACTCACACAAAGCAAAACAATCGAAACTAATACGGCGCAAAGGGCACAAACCACAACGAAAATGACGAATGATGAGACGACGACGGTTGACAGTACAGCGCGGATATAGATTTATACGCGCCGCGCGCTCTTGCACTAAAAACCTTAGACAACCTAAGACTAAAAACGGTACTACGGCTCTTATAAAAGTATAATGTGTTGCCTAACTACACACTGATTTATCAGTGTGTAAGTAGGGAACACATTAGATTATTTCGTGGACAAAACCCAAGGGTGATAAACCTAACAAGGAGTGCTCGATCCATTTAAGCCCATATAAACAATTTAAATGTCAATTCGGTATTTGTGACGTAATCTGTTTCCTGTTTGTTTTGTTTACAAGTAATATAAAGTCTTAATTTTTTAAAAATATTATACATTACAGTTCTAATAGTAAGTACATATCCAAAATAGTTTTTAAAAGTTGAATATTTAAAAAATTAATTTAAAAAAAATCTGCCTTATGGGCAAAATGGGCAAACGGGTGACGTCCAAACATAACCTATATCTGCGGACAAATAGTAAAAATCGAGCACTCCTTGTTAAGTTTACTACCCTTGGACAAAACCGACATGATGGTTTCTCAGCAACAAAATTTTGTTACGTTAAAGAAAAAAAACTAATGTCACTCTGACAAGCCTGACAATAAACACTGAGGTTCTAACTAAAATTTGTCTCGTTTTCTCGTGAAATAATATTGTCGAATATCATTCGAGAAAAAACCATGTTGTAAATGTTATTCCCAAAATTTCCAAGAAAGAAACTTTTATACAATCTAAACATTTTGCCGACAAATTTTTTTCTTATTATTTTATATACGACAAAATTATTGTAAAAAAATGATTTTAAAAGACTGTTTAAAATTAAATTGTATGAAAAATATGATTGGTCATGTGGCTGTAAAGTGATAAATAGTTGTTTTGTTTTTCATGCATGTTATTAAAATGTTACTTTAAATTGTGAACCCCTTGAGGTTATCGGAACGAGCCGCCACTGAAAAGAGTCATATAACAGGGTGATCAAGAGTAAAACTGGAAGCAAATTCTTGTTTTTAGGACTAGGATTTTGAGGAACTTTTTCGTAACAATTATTGTTCCTTTTTTGTTTTAAGTATGAATTTGTTTGCTTCACTTATTAGAATCTTTTTAGGTTCCGTTTCCGATAAAACCGTTATTAAAAGATAGTTTTGGTGTCAAAAAATGTAAATATAAAAATATATTCTTACCTACAAAAGTGCCAAATTTGGTTATTATTCTGGTTAAAAATTACTTCCTTAAAGGGATTCTGTGGTTACCTGATTTACATAAATACAGATTCCATTTCTTCTTTCTTCAAAATACAGCAACTTTTTCTGTCTTCCACTTGTGGAGAGACAAACCTTTCATTAAATTTTGGTTTCCCGCGGAGAGTTGGTAAAGATCAAAGAAGGTTGACAACCTTGACAACTACAAGTGGAATATTTATTGCTGCGCTCTCTGCGTAAGTAACTTGTAGAAAACTATTGGAGAACTGGAGAACTACTGCCTAAACCTAAAACCTTCGCGTCAATTCTTTTGCAACAAGTTTTCCACTTGTTGCTCTAAATTTAAGAAGAGCAACTTTTAGTTTTCTACAAACAAGCTTTTGTCAACATTTAGTTGTTGTAAACACGCCTTAAGTGTGTAGAAAAAGTGTAAAATATTTCTAAATAACAAATAAACCTAGTTGACTCTACACTAACCACAACTAACCCTTTTTTATTGTGATTCTACACCACTGTTGAACAACTTTGACACGGCGTATATATTTTTTATTAGCCGAAATAGCTCAGTTGGGAGAGCGTTAGACTGAAGATCTAAAGGTCCCTGGTTCGATCCCTGGTTTCGGCACAAACTTTTTTTTTTAATTTCTTACACCTTTTGTTTTTTCAGAATAAAAACATCAAACCGGCTAAAGTCCTTTTGTCTAAAATATGGTGTTTTGGTTTTTAAAAAAATACTTTTTAGGCCTTTAGTACTCGCGGTTTAAGTAAGTACTTTTATAAATAGGACGTTAAAAAAAATTCTAAAATTATGAGTTTAAAAAATGAACATAGTTGCTTTAAACATTACATGAGTTGGAACGTCATAGGTAATTAATTAACGTATATTATTATAGTATATATTTAACATAATAATTATTATACCGAAAGCAGACCATTGATTTTTTGCATTGTATTTATTAACGAATTAGAGCTTTGGAACGTTTAAAAAAGTTTGTGCCGAAACCAGGGATCGAACCAGGGACCTTTAGATCTTCAGTCTAACGCTCTCCCAACTGAGCTATTTCGGCTGATACATGATTTTTCAAAAACCTCGTCGAACCAGACAGTGAATCTAAAAGCACTTTTGAATTTTAGCTTAATTGATCCAAAAAAAAAACATAATTTTATCCCTCGCATCCTTGAGCCTACGGTGAAAACATTGTGGAAGAGCTGTGTTCGTGAAAACACTGTTTAACCACACAGGTTCCACGATGTTTTCACAGTGAAGTTGTTCTATAAGCACACCATGTTTCCACAGAGGAGGACCTTGATTTAACTAACATTTTTAGTCAAAGGCCAGAGTGCTACTCTTGGGAGATCTGAACGCCAGACACACACAATGGCATAATCGACGGAACAATAGAAATGGATCCCTTGTTCACGATTATGCCATAGACAATACCATACAAATATTAACAACAGACATAAGACTTAACAAAAATATACTAGACTTACCGGACCTTCAAGTACTCGACGAACTTTCTTCTGACCATCTGCCCCTCCTACTAAAATGGGTAGGAAAGCTGGCGGGGGAGAGTAAACGGGGAACTTTAAAATCGTGGACTGGAGACTCTACAGAGAAATAATCAACAACGCCACCACGATTAATAACAATATCGCAACAGCAGAGCAATTAGAGCACGAAGTGGCGTTGCTCACTGAGAGCCTCCACTCTGCACGAAACAGGGTGGCCACGAGACAAAAAACGTACTTTCCAGAAGACAAACTACCGGACGAAATTGCCACCTTAGGTAGGTAGGTAGGAAGGTTTAAAGTGAGTGGACTTTTTACGCCCTCCACTGCGACCGCTCGGTCTATTGTGGCTCACACCTTTTTATATTCCTCCCAATAGGATCGGACTTCTAAGGAATCCGATACCAGATTGGGAGAGAGTTCTTACATCTCCTCTTACTCGTGTCTCTATCGGACACTAGTAAGAGACACGGTCTGATGTGTTCTGGTGTCCCTGTCTCCTGGAGAGTATGACAAGCCGACGATTAGATCTATCATGCCCTCCTCTCCCGGTCTAGTGACGTGGATAGCTACCAGGTCCTTGTTACAGGAACCAGATGTTCTTTCTGAGGCCGCATCTCCGGCCTTATCCTATGAAAACGGTCCTATCCGCTTTCTGTTTAAAGTCAGGGAAACCTTTTTTCTATAAAGGCGGTTCTGTCCGCCTTTTGTTTATTTAGGAACCCTTCCTAAGCACCTATTTGTTCGGGATGGATTAGCCTTTCCCCCTGAAACGGGGGGCCGGTGATTTCCCGGGGCACAAACGGATAAATCCGTTTCCCGGGCAGCGCCCCCTTTTTCACTTTTTTTTTATGAAAGCAGTTCTGTTGCTTTCTGTTTGGAGCTAGGGGAAATAATGTCCCCCCTCGGGAGAGCCCGCATTACCCCAGTAAGGCTAAGGGGCTCTGAGAAGTCGCCCTGTATCTCAACGAGCTTTGGAGACACCTGTTTAAAGGGCCGGACGTCATTCACTCATCAGCACGGTATGCTAACACCTTGAGTTAAGCCTTGTGTTCATCTTAGCTTCGGATCCCGTTCCATATGCTAGCCAAAAGAGTTGCCGATAACCAGCAACTCTAGCGCATGTTCCAAAAGATCCTACTGGGCCCAACCACAATGACGATGTGTAAACACAGCGGTTGAGAAATTGCCACCTTAATTAGATATAAAAATAATCTAAATGGCAAATAGTTAGACGAACACAAGACGCGCACAGAATATAAGAACTATAACACACGGTAAGACGACGTATAAATGAACTTAAAAATAGTGTCAGGTTAGAAATTCTAGAGTCTGTCGACCCAGGATAACTCTATGGCGACTGACCAGAAGACTAAAGAACAAATTCCACAAAATCCCGACTTTAGATAATGAAGAACCACAGACGGACGTACAAAAAGCAAATATATTGTGGAACCCCTTGGCTAGTATCTGCAACCCCCGCAAACTCCACAGAAGAGCATCAAGCGATAAAAGACGTCTGGTCCGAGGCTTTGTTGTTTGAGCTCTTTATTATACCCAAAGAGCTCCCTGGGTTTTTTTTAAGTATTTTTAATAGTTCCATTTTTTAAACGATCTATAACCCTCCTTGGCCCTTTTTAAGCTCGCCGATATTATTTAAGGTTCTTGATTAAGAGGTTAATTTTATTTAAAATTTTTCTCCCATTTCTTCCGTGTTTGTGTCCCATTATGGTAAACGACATTCTTTAAGTTTATAGAAAATTGTAATATCTGGACTATTGGGGGGCCATCAATGGGGCCATAACGTCCAATCCACTGATTGTATCGGCGATTGAGATACTGCACAACTTGACGAACAGCTGAGGCGCTCCGTCTTGTTGCTATCTTGATACATTTTAGGGGGCATCCTAAAATGTCCCCAATATCGTTTTAAAGATTGAGATTCCTTTCTTTAATTAAGGATCCTTTATAGAATATTGGCCGGACAATTCTGTTAAACACCACATCAGACATGAACAGAAGACCTCCCTTGGTATTTAATCTCTTGAAATATCCTGAGATTTTGTCTTGCCCATTTTTTGCGTATTGCGTCAGTTAAACTTCCCCGATGTAGTGAACGCCTTCATCTCCAAAATCGTTTAAAACGATGGATCGTTATCTTGTTCATGGTTAAAAATTTGGGAAACAAATTAAAAGCGAAGTTCTTTTTGTTTACGTGTTAAATGATGCACGGGAAAAGACGTGATATGGAAGATTAAAATATTTCAGTGTTCTCTGACCTCGCATAGGTTACTCTTCTTGCAGGGCCATACCTCAAGTCCCCTAACTGCGTAAATATGACTTATGAGATCAAAGTAAAAAAATTTTAAAGAATAGCTCGACCCCGGTTTTTTTTTCTCCAATGTCCTTTTCTAATATGTAACGATTTTTTTTTCAGTAAGACCTATAGTTTTAAAATCTTTTTTACTGATCTTTCGGTGGAAATTTCAACATATCTTCGTTGTTTTTCCCCTCCCAACTTCACATTTATAATAGAGTTATAATTTGAAGCCGTTCTTATGTTTTAAGCCTTATTATAAAACTTTTTAAAAAGTAATAAACGTATTTTTAAAATTCTTGACTTTCACAAATAAGCACCTGTGACCTGTGGCAGCCATGTTTTTTTAGGTGAAACTATCCTTATATTATTATTACGCAGTTTTTAGACAATTGTAACAGAACCGTATGGAATACCCCGTATATAAAAATATACGGGGTCTTTAGTACTCGCGAATTAAGTAAGTCCTCTTAAAACTAGGACGTTAAAAAAAATCTTTAAAATTATGAGTTAAAAAAATGCACATACTGGCCTTGAACACTTATAGGTAATTAATTTATATAGTATACAATTAAAGCTTTGGAACGTTTAAAAAAGTTTGTGCCGAAACCCGGGATCGAACCAGGGACATTTAGATCTTCAGTCTAACGCTCTCCCAACTGAGCTATTTCGGCTGATACATGATTTTTCAAGAACCTCGTGGAACCAGACAGTGAATCTAAAAGCACTTTTGAATTTAGCTTAATTGATCCAAAAAAGAAGCATAATTTTATCCCTCGCATCCTTTAGCCCACGATGCAGGGCCGCGCATGCGTGCGGCGCACACAGGCGCCAAGCATAAAGGGGCGCGCATCACACCAGAACTGCTACAAAAATTTTAGGGGCTCCAAAAATGCACCATAAGTCAAAAAAATTAACGTCTACCAAAATTCTAAAACATAAGCAATTTGACAATTTGGACTTTTCTGTTTTTGCCGCAAAATTTTAACCCACGAGGAAATAATGTATTTTGTCGAGGATTTAATGACTGGCAGCATTTAGCAACCCAAGCAGCATCAAAGTAGCGGAAACCGAGATCGGAACTTCCAATAAGTTGTTTTTTCGTAATTATCACTAAAAGCCCAAGTTTTTCCCCCTCTTATTTAGACTTTTTTTTGGGAATTTGTAGTTACTATTCTAAATTTGGAACCTAATGGGTTTTAAATACTTCTAGGTAACTTTTAAAGTTTTTTGGGACGAGACTGTTACTTGTAAAATATTTAAAAATAGCAAAGACCTTAAAGTTATTCATTTTGTCGCAGTAACTTTGTTCTGTTACCGGTATATCACTTTAAAGTTTTATTTTCTTTAGGGTAGCGTTTAAAGTAACTACATTCGTTTTCTATTTTAAATTCCTTCAAAGTTGTGGAACTATGTAGTAATATTTGAAATTTAAAAATTTAAATCCCTTGCTACTCACGAAAACTACTATACAGTAATTTTTACTTTCCTCTGTTTTTAAATTAAAAGTTCAATTACTTAAAAAATTTACAAAAAAAGGGGCACTTTATAGAGACGAAAATATCTACCCGTTGTCGGCAGTCGGGATTATTTAAATTTGTGCAAATCGTTTTTAGTCCTTGGTGTTCGAACAGTTTATGGCTTTTGTGACGGTTAATTATTACAAAAACGCTGGCCCCTAATTAATTATAGGTTAAAGTTCCATGGAACTTGATGTGACAATGGAACTTTATCGTGGCTTCGAACTTTGAGATGATATTGAGTTATCGCGACTATATATAGTTTCAAATATCTACAACAAATATTCCCAATGGTAATAATGACTTTAAAGTGAAAAAAGTGTAGTGCTACTTACAGTAAAGTGGCAAATCTCAAACACATATGTAGTAAATACCACTTAAAAGGGAAAAATTTTTGTAAAAATGCGCCATTTTACTGACAAAATGTAGGACGCCATTAGATTTTTTTTAAATTTTCCCTTTTGGTACAAATTTGAAATGGTCAAATCACCAAAAACATAAATTATAGAGCAAACTAAAATCAAATAATTAAAAGAAATGTTAAAAAAACACATTTTCACGAAATTTATACATTTTTATCATTCCCGAAAAAGAGCAAAAAAATATGTTTTGAGAGGGCGCGTTCTTTTATGAATCTATCGACATCACATTTCAAAAAAAAAATTTTAATCGTTTGAATTTTTATTCTCGTAGCTCGTGAATCAGCAAAGTTTTTGTCCCTTTCCCAAGCGATAATATTTACTTAAACATAAAAATATTACTTCCATTATAGTTAGGCTGAATAACGACGGAAGATGCTATTAAACTGTTTCTGAATGTAAGACAAAAAAAAAAAGCAAATACGCCGTAAAGTAGGCGAACAAATCTTATAAATGGCGCCACTAGCGGATCAGACAGCTCGGTATTCCAAACACGAAAGATTTACGACATCAGTCGAAGTCGGGCGAGTACTGATGGGAGAGGAATGGTTTTTATTTTCAATTTTAGGTATTTTTTAGTGATTTATCACCTAAAATACAATTGGGGAAAATAAAAACCGCTTTAACTAACAAAGACTAACCATGACTGCCCCTTTTGGCCCCCACGAGAATCAGCCAAAAAGGGGGGTAAGGTTATTTCCCTGGTTAGTAAAGGGTTTTTTTTCCAATTATATTTCAACGTGATAAATCACCTTTTTTTTTTGTCAATTTGGCATGTTTTTATACGATTTCTGTGGGGTGGGTATAAGAAAAAGGTCCAGTAATTTACATTACACACTAGTCCTAAAGTAAACCCACCGTATATTCAACATTTTTTCCATTATTATTATAATAATTTATTATCAAACAAAATTTTAATTGACACGGCCTTTATTAATTTAATATGCTAATTGGATATATTTAGTTTTTTCGATAAAAATATATTCTATGAAAAATCGATCTCAAATAAAAAATTGAATAAGTTATATAGCGAAGCGTCCTTGTAAAAAGACTAAGTTAACACATTTTTTTCCCAAATAACTAGTTTTAATAATATTTTTATTGGTGATGATTGATAAAAGATACAGAATAATTTTCTTTTTAAAATTTTTTTTTAACGAACATTGTAATACATTATTAATTGTTTGGGATTTTCTAAAAATCTAACGTAATAAACAATATTGAGACGCCCGTTGGTAGGCAACTAACTCACAACAACAATCGCGCCAAGGCATTCGTGTCGAGTTCGGGACATCGCGTCTGGGAATATTTTTCGCGGGCCCTGCCATCCAGAAGCGGCGCGGGTAGCGTGACCACGCCCACGTCCCCGCCACGTAGTTGGAACGTAAGTGCGACGACCGTTTAAGTTCCAAGGTAGTAAATTTTACGAAACTGTCACCTTCAAAATGTTCCCCATTTTGGTCGTAGGCACGTAATGGGATCGTATCGACAACGTTCCCGTCACTAGTAATCCCAAGGGGTTCCCAAAATATGCGGGGTTTTTAGCAACGACTAAAATTCCCAGATATTTAGATCGACACGAAAAAAGTTCTTCCAGTAGTAACTACAAAAATGGATAGAACTGGGGCACTATTCTTGGTCATTCGCATCTTTCAGGATTCGTCGAATTTTCATTTAATTTATTAACAGATTTGACGATCTAAAGCAATGTCCAACGTCCCCTTTTTGAACATTTAACTAACTTCTTTTACTTTATCAAAAAAAATTCTTGCTCAAAAAAAGACGGTGGATAATGTAATAATAATATTGTATTCAATTTTATCTACACAAAATTTAGTTTTCGTGGAAAAGTAAATTATTGAAAGAAATAATGGTAATTTTTATAGTCTGAGATAATAAGTAAGTTTTATCCGATAATGGCAGATCATATTCACCGTACACAAAGTTCAAAGCTACAAATGCCCTCTATTTAGGCGATAAAATCCCAAAAGAATTATATCCGTTTTGGCACGAGAGACACAAAATTCTATTTTAAGTCTTTGCAAGCAAATAAATCTTTTCCTCTTATTAGACTGCACCCTGATTTGCACATAAGGGGGAAAAAAATTAAATATTACCATTAGATTTGTCCACTTAGAACTGCTCTAAAAAATCAGAAATACGGGGGACACTTTTTAGCTTTTTTTCAATTTTGATTTAAAATATATCCCCCAAGGGGCTATGACAATGGTTTCAATATGGTGGTAAATTGCGGTTTGCAAAAAAATATTTTAGATCTGAATCGAGCCATGTCTCTCACTTAAATGTAGTTTTAACATGCTGAAGATCAATCCAAAACGTCGTTTTTAGTTTAGTCAAAGAAATTATCTAGTATTTCTCAGCGTCTACCAAACGTTGGGATAGCATATAACAACACTTCGCAAGTCTGACTTTAAACCATTTATCTGCTACTCGATGGTCGAGCAGAATTGATGCTTTAAAGTCATTTTATAAAAACTTATCAAATTTGAACGACAGTGCTGAAAAGTCACAATTAAACTTTTGTGTAAAAGCTTGGAAGAAAAATTAGGTTTAATGATCATTTAGATATAGAGGGTGACGACTTGTATAAAGAAATTTTACAGCTCCAACCTAGGTTGAACGATTTAAATAATGATGTATGTAAAATTTTATAATTATCATTTTTAAATTATTTAACTGCCGTTTATCCAAATTTAACAATAGCTATTCGTATTCTGCCCACTTTGCCCGTCAAGAGCGGATGACAAATTTATCTATTATCCCCATAGAGTCCTTGGTATTAGATGAAATTGATTATAAAAAGATTATCCGAACTGAAAGCACGAAAATTAAATTTTCTAGGAATTGGTAGTTTAAGCTTTTACCTTTAGCTTCTTATATTATTACAGCAAAGATGTTTTTTATTTAATCATTTTAAGAATACTTATTTTGTTTGTTTTCCTGTTGCGTCTGTAAAAATTTTTAATAATTTTTTGTTTTGTTACAATAAATAATTGTTTATTTTTATTAAGGTTGTTTTATTTAACAAGACTTAATTTAATGGCTTAAAAAAAGCTTGTTTTTTGGGCGCCACTAAAATTTTTGCACACAGGCGCCACCACAGACATGTCGGCGCGGCACTGCCACGGTGAAAACATTGTGGAAGCGCTGTGTTCGTGGAAACACTGTTTAACCCATAGTTCCACGATGTTTTCACAGAGTTGTTTTATAAGCACCATGTTCAAAGGTTTCTCGCTGGACCCACGCGCTTAAGCAAATCCAGATGAATACACAGTAAGTATCACCGATTATACAATGAATAACGTTTTTACACTTTAACTCACGATGGATCAGCCGTTCTAGCTGGCTAGATGGCGCTAAATCTACCTCCAAATGGCTGATTTTTTTCATCACATACGTAGTCATTATTAATATTTTTGTTAACAAAATTAATCAAATATAAATTACAAGCAGGAACAATATTTTAAAACAAATTTTTAACCTAGATCTTAATTAATTCTTTTAATATATTAAAACTAAAATAAATTATGACTTATTATTAAACATTCAATGTATCCTGATATCACAGAATAAAACTCATGATATTTTTAATATTTAAGCTAAAATGTTAATTTTCCACGATGTTTTCACAGAGTTGTTTTATAAGCACACCATGTTTCCAAAGAGGTTTCTCGCTGGACCCACGGCGCTTACACGCAAATCCACGATGAATACAAAGTAAGTATTCACCGTGATTATACAATGAATTCACGGTTTTTACACTTTTAACCCACGATGGATCAGGGCCGTATCTAGGCGGTGGCGAGATGGGCGTTCGCCAAGGGCGCATCTACCTGGGGGCGCAAAATCGGCTACGTTTTTTTTTCATCAGTTTTCAGTACCGTAGTCATATTATTAATATTTTTTGTTAACAAAATTAATCAAATAATTAAATTACAACAGAACAATTTTAAAACAAATTTTTTAACCTGATCTTAATTTAATTATTTTTAATATATTAAAACTAAAAAATTAAAATGTATGACTTATTGATAAAATATCAATGTATCCTGATATCTACCGCGAGAATAAAACTCTGAATTTTTTTAATATTTAAGCTGCGGATAAATTGTTAATTTATAAATTGGGGGCAGCACTTTTTTTTTTTTGGTGCATATTATTTTATTTATTAAAGTATAAACGATTTTATTATTGAAAAATGTAGTTTAAGTTAAATCATCCGCAAATAAGAATATATAGCTAATTTACATTTCACTTCTTATAGTCAGATACAAACAGTTGTTTTATGTAAATCATGTCTCTTTCAAATAGTAGGCTAATATTTTTACACAAAGAAAATATAGAATTTGACAAAAATTCCATCACAAAATTGGTATTTTAAAGAAAAGAAATTCTCGGTTCAAAAAACTTTAAACCTACAACTTTGCACTTTAATTTGTAAAATTTCGGGAAAATCCCCAGAATATGATGAGCGACATCGGTCTTGGTCCTGCGGTCTTGGTCTTAGGGCTTGCAGCAAGACCGAGACAAGACCAAGACCAAAGACCGCTCATTTGCTTGCAAGACCAAGACCAAAACTGGGATATGCAAGACCAAGATTAAAACCGGGATATGCAAGACCAAGACCAAGGAGTGCAAAACTACGCAAAACCAAGACCGACCTGCAAGACTCTTGCACTACTGCAACTTTTTTTAAAATATTATAATATTTATTTTTATATTTAATATACAGAGGTATTTCATACAGAACTGCCAAAAAAGGCGATTATTTAATGAGTAACAGCTTTCTTTAATAAAATTTTAATTAATTGGATAACTTTTTTTTTTTTATACAGGTTTTTTAACAACGATAATAAGTAAATTCAATCACATGTCTCAAAAATAATAAGATTGTGACTCAATGGTCCGTCAAGAAGGATATCTCGAAACCGTTCCCACAAAAAAAGCTAGGGTACAAAAGTTAAAGAAGCTGAAAAAAACTTTCATACTCCCAATTTTTTTCTAAATAAGCTATCTAGTGATGCCACTTACAAATTGAATCAAAAATTTTTAAAATCAGAAAAACATTCTTTTTTGTTCCACACTGTAAGAAGTGGCACCATTGAAATTGCTTCTTAAAACTAAGATTAAATGTTAAAAAGATGAATAAGTAGAAAATATATTTTTCATGTCATATAGGAATAATTTTTATACAAATGGATTTTACTTCACTTCCTGTTTTGACGGAAAAGGCAAAACAATGCCAAAAGAATAATAATGACGTCATTATTGTCAAAACCGAAAATTATATATAAAAACCATCTACGTTGACATTGTTTCTATATTACGGTTTAACAATTTTACAGCATAATATATAGAGCGATATAGAGCGATAGAACGGTATTTTTTTTAAATGGTTTTTTTGTCATAAATTTTTTATTTTGCGTTAAAAGCTAGAAATAAGTGAGTTTTCTTGAGTAACAGTGGATTCTTCGGAAAATTCTGGAATGGAAAAACATTTAACATTTTACGCCCTTTTTTATATAAAATATAAAGGTGTGAGCCTAATAGACCGATCGGTCGCGGTGGAAAGAATGTTATACCCACTCACTTTAAACCTACCTACCTATCTACGGTAAATGTTTGACTAATTTAAAAATAAAAAGTTCATATGAACTGAAAATATTTTCGAATAACTTTTTTTGAATCAGAAACCAATGTTTTCATATAGAATTATTTTCACGGAAATTTTACATCTGGTTGAAATTAAAAGTTTCTTTTTTCTGATCACTGATTACACAGTACATAGTTTTGTATTTCTCTTAATTTTATATATTATAAAATTTAAATAATTCTTATCACTAAAATGTTTCTAGGTGCCACTAAAAGCATAAAAACAGGTTGTGTCTCAATTCAGCTAAAAATGGAGCATAAATAAATAGACCCCTTTATTTAAAATATGCTTTTTAATCAAATAATTCAAACGTACATGTAAGGTTAAAATTAATAAATTTTATAATGTTAATGCAGAAAATATAGTCACCATCTTCATGTATTTTTAAGTATTAAAAAAAATTATTTTATTTAAGATAACTTAGTTTAAATTATTACTACCAAAACAAAACAAGACCAGCAAGACTCTTGCAGCAAGACCAAGACCGGGTGCTGCAAGACCAAGACCTTCCTTTGGCTGGCAAGACCAAGACCAAGACCAGGCTTGCAAGACCAAGGCCAAAACCAAGACTAGCCAGGTCTTGGTCTTGGTCTTGCTTTGCTCATCACTATCCCGGCATCCCCTTTTTCGTTGCGGGGTATTTCATACTCCCCAAATCCCCCGATGTCTGGGGGGAGGGGGGCGCAAATGTTAAGCCTCGCCAAGGGCGCGGCCATACCTAGATACGGCCCTGCGATGGATACAAAAAAGACAATAACTTAGAATTCTGGAAAAGTGAAACAAATCCACAATGTTTTCACGGTGTGTTTGCCAAGAAAAAAAAATTGATAATATAGTTTGTCAATAATTTGTACCGAGGGTCATAGGAGTGACAAGTGACACGGGGTGTGCTAAAAAACTGTAAATAATTTATAAATTTGTGCCCTTTCGAGGCAAATTGTGTAACTGTTTTTTATACTTAATAAACCCCTGATAAGTTTGTAAATATTCGGAGTATATAATAGATTATGTTTAAGATCGCCAAACTCTTGACAAATTGAGCTAGGCTATCAGTGGCTATTTTTAGGGTAACTTCGACCCTTTACCTTCCTTTTCATTACCAAAAATTTGTCAATGAAAAGGAATTGTCATAGAAGTGTGTATGTATATTTGTAAATATTGATTTAAGTGCTGATACACCCCAGTGGTGTAAATAAAAACTTGTTTTACAAAAACTATTCGTTGTGTCTAAGTGGCAAAAGAACGAAGAAAGAACTACTCAGACAAAGGAAGGGAAAAGACTTCGCATAACAGTAGGGTTGCTAACGGGGCATAATAACCTAAGAGGACACCTAGACAATAGGGACCCAAGTTGCAGAATGTGCGACGAGGGGGTAGAAACAGCCTACCATATCCTGTGCGAATGTAAAGAATTAAAGCAAAAGACAGGTATTATTTGGGCAACCGGAAATAAGTCCACAGGAATATATCAACCAACCAGTCTCGGGGTTATACAGACTTGAAGAAGGAACAAGACTAATGGGAGAATTGATATAAAAGACAATGGGAGATTAGGCACAAAAAGCCCATGAGGCTGCGCTGCCTCCGGTAGTTAATCAAGACGGCTCTCGGAAGGGAAGAAGAAGAAGTTACAATAGTCATTTCACAGGGCGTCCAAACCTTATTTGCACCCATTGTTTTTCAGTTCATATTTAGTTGACAGCAGAATCTGTCGGCAACTAATATGTTTGGTTCATACCTCGAAATATATTAAATTAAAAAAAATCTAACTACACTACCGGATTCTATATAAAAATACCTACTAATATTAGTTTTTACTTTTGTTGTAAGTTACAGGAAAACCCCAAAAATGGGAAAAAATGAATATCAAAAACGACGAGAACCATGGTAGTCTTTTAATGTCATTTTTCGTTTCATTAAAAAGTAGCAAAACTTCACGAAAACCGCAAGTCTCTATCTGTAATAATAACCAGATACCATACAAATTTAACAAAATCCAGACACCCTGTAAAGTATTTTGGCAATAGATCTTTGAGTTTTGGTCTTGAACCGCACCTATGGAAAAAATATCATTTAATGGGACTGTTGTAAAGTTTATTTATTTATCAAAGTTTTCATAATTCGTGCTTTATTAAATGAAACTCCCAGCGAAAAAGTGCCATATTTGCCAGAATATTTTTTAATTATTTTTCTTAACGTGATAATTTATAAAATAGATCGGCTTATGCCATTATCTCTTAATTTCAGTGTTTATATATCTATAAATATATCTCTCTTGTTTGTCTTTCGTGAAGAAAGTCTGTGTTTAACAATTTTAGGCTTTAAAGGAGACGAAAAGACTTTTGCATGTAGCAAGTTTTATAATTTAAATTCTTTAGCGATGAAGGAGGGGCAAATTGGAGAGTTCGAGTAACTCATAGATATATAAGCAAAGGGAGATAAAACTGTTTACAATTAAAAGCAATCAAACATTGAAATAGTGTCTACCTCTCTAGACCACTTCATGGTCAAACGTGCTTGATACACATACATCCTTGCCAATTGTCCTTTATTGGCGAACTTTTAGGATATTGCTTTATTAATATTTCCCTTTTAAATTCTTAAAGAGATCATAGATCATAACATGTCGTTATGCAATAACTTAGTAGCAGCGACAGAAATATGTTTTTTAGTTGATTTTTATTTTGCTTTATTAATATTATTCTCAAAAATAATCATCACGAAATATTAACAGCCAAGATGGGCAACACTGCTTTTTGTAGTTTATTCATAATTTTCATACGCTACGGTCACGAAGGTCGTCGGTCAGCTAGTGGTAAATTTTTTATTTGTGTTGTGAGGCGGTGTTGCATTTCGTTTAAAATAGCTCATAGAGAAATTTGTGTTTTTAAAGTGCGGTTATAAGAGGATTTTCTTAATATTTTATGTATTATTTTTAATAAACAGACTAGAAAATAATTGTGAAGTGCCAGATTTGTGGAAAACTGGAAAACAGTTCTTTTATAAAACTTCACTTCATTGACGTGCAATACTATGGCGAAAAAAATAACATTTTGTTGTTAATACCTTTTATGTTATATTTTTGTGCAGATTAACAACTTATTTTAGCATAAAATTTGATTATATAACTAAGGAAAAAATTGTTTAATTATTTTATAATCGATTGAAAGTAACCATCAAGGTATAGTTTTTGTTATAAACTTTTTTATTAGATTAATAAAGCATATGAACGATTTTAATTATAAAATTTGTTTTAAGGTTTCCTGTTGACCCGGAGAGAAAAAAATTATGGTTTTCCCTACTTGGATTTGAAAAGAATATGCAGTTACCACAAATTGCCAAAATCATGTCAGATTATTTTGATCCTTGTGATATTATCACAAATAGAAATAAATAGTTAGTTAAATATTCTTGGATTAGTTAAGAATGCTTAAATATTGTTACTGAATACAATAAATTACATGAAAAAAAAAATCACCTTTTTCCTTTTCTCGTAATCAAAAAACATTAAAAACATAGAAGTTAAAAATACCTATTTAATTTGGAAAAAGGGTTCTAAAAATAGATTTTTTATTTAAATCCAAATCCCAAATTTTAATTTTCCTAAAAAATCCCAATTATATTTTGATATTCGTACTAAACTAAACATTTTTTGGTCTATTAATTTCCTCCTCTTACTTTTACAAAATGGTATTGCATGCGTTTTTGATCTCATTAGTGGACTTTAAGGGTGGCTGTCAGATGATCTGTTATTCCTTTTTATGACATAAAAGTAAATCTATAAAAATCGGTGGATAGCGATGAAGATAAAAACACGGGCAATTGCGATAAAGTTAAAAAAACAGATTCAAACTTTTTTATTATGTATGGTTAACGGTTAACAATGCAAGTGTTTAGAAGTGTCGCTTTATATGATAAATAAAGTTTAATTATTGTATTGAACCAATAGGTTTTATTTACTTGCACGTTCCTCGAAAGAGCCCAAAAAAGTTGCCATGGCACTTTATTTGGACTGAATCTCATAAAATAGCTATTTTTTTGGATAGTATACTAAAAAAATATATTTTAGTAATTTTCTATAGATAAATAGTTTCTGGAAAAGAACTACACCACTGGTGGCCCGCCACGTTTTGCGCTGCTAAACATTTGCGACGTTGCCTGCAGGGACTTTTTTTTATCGGAAGTACTTTTCTTACACATCATGAATGTTTGATACACAACAAAAGCCAATTTATGAATGAACTGTTATATCTCCCTTTGCTTATATATCTATATGGAGTTAGTGATGTAAATTTCCGTATCCCTTTTGATATTAAAAATTTTCGTATTCGGAATCAAGAAAATTCGGTTCAATATTTAAAAATATCCATATAACATAGGCAACCGTAAATATAGAGCGCGGAGTCCCACATCTGATACCGGACGTCCCCTTTGGGGGGGACGAATAGAGGAAAGGATACGAATTCAAAGACAGTTGCAAGTAGTGTTTGTTCGTTGGTTGCGGGAATCAACGGGGGGTTGGCCCCAGCTGCTTCAAATTCCCCCAAAGTTACAAAAAATTTCTCTATTTTCGCTATGCCTATCAAAATGTTTGTTCTTTAAAAAAAAAAATAAAAATAAACTAAACGGCAATGGGGGTAAATAATAGGTTGGGGAAAAATATATAACAGTATACTTAATTTTATTATTTTATTAATAGTTATAGAAGGGAACATAGAAACAAATATTCGTTTCAACATAGGAACAAAAAAAAATAAAACAACACTCGCAAATTAAAAAAAAAAACTTTCTGAGGGTAACCTTTTTTTTCCTTCCCGCATTTTTTTTAAATTTTAAGTTTTTGAATTTTTTTTAAAAGGGTTACGTTAAACTCGAAAGGTAAACAATACTGTTTTTGCTTGAAGGTCAAGTCTTATTTTAAAATAACGCGGATAAAGTTGATACTATTTTTTTTTTTTTTTTATCTAGCATATAAAAGGAAGTTCGCGCAACATTTACGTTTCCGTGAGGGGGGGCGAAATTATTAGCGCTTATTTTTTTTCATTAAAAAAAAAGGGATTTATTTTTAAAAAAAAAGTTTTTTTTGTATGCCCAAAGTGCTTTAATTAAAAGGGAGCGCCATCCCGGACAAATGGAAAAATCTTTATAAGACAGCTCGTAACGATTACGGATCCGATCGCATATTCGAGCCCCCCTCGATGCCGATCAACCGGGTTTTGGGAAAAATTTTTCCGCTCCCGTTTCATTCCGAATACGTATTCGAAAATTTCGGACTGATTCCGGGTATACGGATCCGTTTAAATATTCGGTTCAACGAAAATTTGGATACGTATTCTTACATCACTTTTGGATAACCCAGATACACTGTAATAATTATAGTCCAAAGGGGGCCCCGCAAAAACCAAGCCTATAAGAGAACCGCATGAAACATTTTTTTTTTTTACTATGAACTCTAGTCAATTCAAAGCTGCACTGCTGCCTTAGCTCAGCGGGGGTTAAAAAAATTTTTTCCTTAAAAAAAAGTAAAAATCGGTTTTTTTTAAATAACTCGAAAACTACTGACTTTTGGGGAAAAAATGGTATATAGTGAAAATTAAGGGTCTAATAAAACTACGTCAGTTTTTTATATAATTTTTTTTGTAACCCTTTTAGTTTTAAGATATTAACGATTTAAATTTAAAATAAAAACTCAAATATCTTAAAAACTTGAAGAGTTATGAAAAGATGTAATAAACAAAAAATATGCCTTTTGATTAGCTCTATAAAAATAGTTATATTAAATTAATTATTAAAAAAATTTGCTAAT